>JAWWES010000081.1:148566795-148580991 GCA_035583135.1 Lophotriccus pileatus
GATCTCAGGGTGGATGTGGAGCACTGAGGTTGTAGAAAGGAGTGGGGGAATCACAAATTAAATGCAGATTTTCAAGGCACGCTCGGAGAACGGGGAGGGATGAAACCCTCAACTGCATTGCCACCGTGTCACTTCCAGAGAGTGGCTTCCCTGACAACTCCTGCACTTCACATGGCAGCTTTAAAGGTTATGGCTGAAGGGGCTCTTCCAGAGAAGCCTTCGATGAACTCTGAGTAAAATAACAACACGCACAAACAAGGCAACGACAGAAGCAAGGCAAGGACAACGTTTCTAAGCGAACACCCCCAGGCCTGTTGTCTCGTTCAGGAAACCTTCCTGCCCCTCCTGCCTTCTGCAACGCTCTCCCAAACTCCTTGGGGATCATTCCTGGCAGCCTCCAAGTTCACCAAGCAGCACATCCTACCACCAAGGTCAAGAGCAATCCGGAACTGTAATTTGTGGCTGTCCAGCCAGACAACACAAACGCACAGCATCGCATTGCACTTCCAGGCAAAATGTTTCCATTTTCAGATCTCCGCTGCTGGCAGTGAACTGCTCACGAATAATCTACCATGATATGAGCTCAAGAGAAATTTTTTAGAGGAAGCAATTGAGGATAACCAAGTTCAAATAGGATTTAGAGACAAATCCTGCCAACTCGCACTCAGGAAAAACAGCAAACAAGCCATAAATCACAATTTAATTAACTCCACCCAGCCAATAATTGTCACTGGTTCTCCCTTACTTTGACTTGAGCAATAAAGTCCTACGAGTTCATGTAGCGCTCCAGCAAATCACCATTGTCTTGCTGGTGCTTAAATTAGAGTTGCAAGTGGGACCTGCAAGGTCCTGCTCAGGCCCCTCCTTGCTGGATGTCACACAGACACCAGGATGAGACGTCACCTGCCAAGGGAGCCAGAAGTTGGCACAGGAAGATGAGACACCAGGAACCTCCTGGGAAATGTCACTGCACATGGGAACAACCAGACAAATAGGCGTCAGGAAGGCTTCTCAAAAGGAGTATGAGGTCTTACAGGGTCTGTTTCTCCAGATGGACCTTCCCACCTTCAAACTTCCTCTTCAAGAAGTCTTGGGGGAGATCTTTTTGCTCTCCACAACTCCCTGAAAAGAGGTTGTGATGAGGTGGGGGTCAGCCTCTTCTTCCAGGCAACTGGTGACAGAACAAGGGGAAATGGTC
This sequence comes from Lophotriccus pileatus, assembly GCA_035583135.1. Lineage (NCBI taxonomy): Eukaryota > Metazoa > Chordata > Aves > Passeriformes > Tyrannidae > Lophotriccus > Lophotriccus pileatus. The sequence goes on from JAWWES010000081.1 coordinate 148,567,994, forward strand.
TGAAGTTACACCAAGGGAGGTTCAGGTTGGATATAAGAAAAAATTCCTTTACTGAAAGAGTGGTTAAGCACTGGAACAGGCTGCCCAGGGAAGAGGCGGAGTCACCATCCCTGGAAGTATTCAAATAAGGAGGAGATGTGGTACCTCCTGATATGGTTTAGTGGGTATGGGGGTATTTGGCCAAAGTCTGGACTTGATCTTGAAGGTCTTTTCCAACTTAATGATTCTGTAATTCCATATCTAGACACTTCTCCCCAGACATTGTTTACCCCAAGGGCCCTTCAAAGGCTCCACCAGGTGAGACCATCGGTGGTACCGTCACAACCTGACGGTTTTAAAATTGCCCACAGGCAGCAGAAACCAACCTGTGGGTTCCCTGAGAGAAAAGCTGATGTCCAGAAGCACCCCCCAGCTGAGAAGCCATGGCAAGCAGGGCAGGCAGCTCAGCCTCAGTGCCCTTCCTTGGCTTTTTGGGCCACTGGTGTAACGGAGAAGACATGGCCGGGAGCTGAATAAAGTACTTCCCATGGGTTGATGGTGAACCACCTCCAGCTGCTTAAGGAAAGTGGCCTGGCTGTAAAACAAGAACCTCAGCAGGTGCTCTTGGACATTCCAGATTAACTGTAACGTGCAGCATGAGGGGAGATGGGTGAGGCAAAAAAACATACCCAAAAAACCCTAAAGTTTCCTTAACCAACAGAGACCCGGACAGGGAAGAAAAGGTTTTATTGGACCTTTGATAAAGGAGGACTGGAGAAAACCTTCAAGAGCCATGTTTACTCACAGGAATCACAATGGATATTCCCTGGCATCAATATTCACCAAAAAGATTCTGACCTGTCCTGGAGTTGTGACAATCTCCCCACCAAGACATCAGGCCACTTAAACAAACAAACCGAGGTTTTCTTCCTTGAGCTGAATCCCACTTGGATTTTCTTTCTCAGGTAACAAGGACACTGATGCAATAGAAACATCCAAAATAATAACATCAAATTCCTTAGTCCCTAAAGAGTGGATAAACGCTGCTTTGACTTCTAGGCTGAAAAAACAGTGGTTTTGTTATTTGGCTGGGGATGTGTGTGTGTGTGTCCTGGTGGGGGCAGGAGAACCATGAAGACATCCCACATGGAAACAGCACCAGCACATTCCACTCCTATAGATTTTTCTCCTTCTTCCAACAAACTTTCACAGAATAACCCCTCTCTCATTCACCTCACAACACAAAATATATAAATACATTAGTCTGTGAGTACGAGAGAGGAAGGTGAATAATATCAGGGAGTTTAAATCTTGGTTGTCTTGCTTTGTTCCACTGGTTGCAACCTTTGATGGAGTCAAGCACCTTATTTCAGTTATATCTGCTCTGGAATAAAATGAATCATTTTCCAGACCACAGAGGGACTAAAAGCCACAGGCACTTTAATCCTGCCTGCTGTGGGGAACAGCTGGCTGCATCCCAGTAAACTGGTTTACTTATTCCCAATATTTTTATATTTATCCACTTCTAAATAAAAGAAAAAAGGGGCTGGGGCAAAGGGATGGTGGAGTAGCAGGTGAAGGGTTCAAGGGCTGCATCTCCAAGGTGCACCAGTGGCAAGGAAGTCCATCCCTTATCAGTTTGAGTTCCTCAGCAGAAATCATCTCATTTCCAAGTGGCCAATAAAATCCTCCCCTCAAGCACAGGAACACACACAGAGCCAGGAGCACATTGTCAGTGCAAAGGAACTTTCAGTCCAGAGGATGCCACAGAGATGCTCCAACAGCTGGAGCCCCTCTGCTCTGCAGCCAGGATGGAAGAGGTGGGGGCGTTCATCTGGAGGAGAGGAGGCTCCAGGGAGACCTGAGAGCCCCTTCCAGTGCCTGAAGGGGCTCCAAAAGAGCTGGAGAGGGACTGGGGACAAGGGATGGAGGGACAGGACAAGGCAGAACGGCTTCCCAGTGCCACAGGACATGGTCAGATTGGATATTAGGAAGAAATTCTTCCCTGGGAGGGTGGGCAGGCCCTGGCACAGGTTGCCCAGAGAAGCTGTGGCTGCCCCATCCCTGGAAGTGTCCAAGGCCAGGCTGGATGAGGCTTGGAGCAACCTGGGATAGTGGGAGGTGTCCCTGCTCATGGCAGGGGAGTTGGAACTGGACAATCTTTAAGGTCCCTTCCAATCCGAGCCATTCAGTGATTCCATGATTATTTGCAGGATGAGAACACTCCGGGGAGCTGAGGGCAGCATCTACTTGCAGTAAAGCCTCACTACCTGCCCTCAAGCTTATTTGTGTGCTGTCACACAAATAAGACAAAATTTGGCAGCTGTGCTGCTAAAAGGCCACGTGTTTAACAAGAGGAACACGCCTTTTGCAACGGGAATTAAAAAACTAATATATGACAACAAAATCATTACACATATTTAGCCACCAAACTCACTTCCCTCCTGACAGACATCCCTGGGCTGACTATTCACAATCTGAAAAAAAAAACCCAACTCAAAAGGGACTTTCTCAACCTCCTCCTCTCCCCAAACACAGAGATGATGCTGTTTCAGTTGAGTGACAATTCACAGCCCACAAAGGACAGAGGAACTGGAGTTTGGGGAGCAGTGACGTGACATGGAGAAAAAAATAACAATCAAAGGCTGAATTCTGCCACTTCCAACAGGCAGCTCAGCATCCCTCCACCTCCTTCCACGGTTCCAGCCTTAGCTGTGCTCTCTTACAAATGCATCCTGTCTAAAACTAATGTTGAGTTCCTCCAGGCTATTTATAGCAGTGGCATTTGTATTCTGCTAATTGATTTTATTAAAAAAAAATTTAAAAAAAGGCAAAAAATAAAATCAACTTTTGAACTACCTAAGAGGAGCAGCTTTTTTGGGGGAATGAATTATGTTATTTATGATGAGTGCAGAGTCTTTAAAGCAGCAAGTCTGTCAGGGACAAAGCTCTCTGCAGGCACCTTCCCTTGCCTGCAAGGATGATAATTATTTTTCAAAGAAATAAATCTTACTTGTAGTTTGCAACACCTCTTGCAGTCCTTTCAAACAGCATGATCTGAATTCTTTTCAGGGCAGCACTGCTGACCTTCACACACATAATATTACATTCGTTAAACATCCTTATTAGACTTGTTGCTGAGATGGACCATTTGGACAACTACTCATGTCATGAGAAAGAGGGTACTGTGGGTAGAACAGAAGGGTCTGATGCCTCTACTCTTTATTTTCATGCATTAATTTTCAAAACAGGGCAGACATAACCAGGAAATTCTTAATTTCCACTGCTGTGAGGCCCCACTCCAACAGGGAGGGAAAAGCAAACCTCTCCAGGTTTGGTTATTTCCCATTTAATTTACGGACAGAGCTGTAGTTGTTTACAACTTCCTAATTCTCTGAAGCTTCTCTGGTCTTCGGGGGGAAAGGGGAGAAGACCAACTTTAACCAGCACATCCAAACAAAGCACGTGTGAGTTGCTTTAACAGGGACATTAAAACGTGTCCCCGTCGATGTCACGCCTTTGGAATCGGCAGCAATCCCACAAATCCTGGGAATCAGCACATCCTCACTGCTTCGAGAGGCAGCAGAAATGGACCAAAAATGGATTAGACAGTGATATCTTCTGGCTGGAAAAGGAAGCAGATTGCTTCTCTGGAACGCTCTTGGAGCCCAACTTCCCAAACTTGCAGTGGCACAGAGTTATTTACAGGCAACAGGGGCCTCTACCAAAATTTTCTGGGAGTGCTCCATGCTTCCCACTTCATCCCAAAGCACTTCAGCTCAGTGTTTTTCAGCCTGTGCCCCACAGACTTTGTCTTTTAGGGAAGACACCATGACCACAAGGTTACAACCAATCTAAACCATGACATTTTAAAGGCACCTGTAAGCCCAGAGGATTCCCCTGTAGCCCCTCTACATCACGTATCAAGTCCAATAAGAGAAGAGTGGTCATATCCAAACGTGTAAATCCTCTCTGGTTGCCAGATTTGGAGTCAGAACCTTCAGAGACAGCGTGAAACGGGTGGGTTGCTTGCACGATCCACGTCCTAAATTCTCCTGGACCTTTTCATCCAACAAAATCCTTCCTATCACAGAAACATGGGATCCTTTTCCCATTCCTTTTCTAGGGTAACTGGGTGAATAGTAGCTTAAAACGGGATACAGTGATCCAAATCAACTCTGCAGTGCCTAAACTGCTACAAATTCATAGAAATCCTTCTGTCTGCCTCTTGAAGGACCACTCAAAACTACTCCTCAAAACACCATGTGTTTTGCCAAACCAGATGCCAAACACACCAAAATGCTGTTTTCCAGTTCCTCTTCCAAGAGGCCAGTGCAGATTTCACCACAGACCTCACCTTTCAGCAGATCAAAGCCTCCTTACACACATCCATGAGGAATAAAACACATCCTGTAGGGTGTAAGGGATCACAGTGGCTGCACAGTTCCCAGAGAAATCCAGGAATACTGATGCCTCTGGGATGATATCTGCCATGGGGATGTTATTTCCTAATATTTCACTTGTGATCTCCAAGGAAAGGCAACCACTGCTTTACTTCAGGGAGTGTCCAGAGCCATAAGGGGGACACTTGAATTTAGCAGCAAATTCAAAGTATAACTTGGTCTAGTGGAAGGTGTCCCTGCCCACGGCAGAGAAGTTGGAATGGGATGATCTTGAAAGTCCCTCCCAATCCAAACAAATCCATGATTCTCTGACAAGGGCACTTCAAGGTGTGGATGCAAGGGAAGCAAAAACAGCTTCTGGGTAAGACATCCAAAACTATTTTTGGAACCCTTTGGTAAAGGCGGTGAATTCAATAAGAGCAGGGGATGTCACGGGGACTGATACAAGCCCTCCTGCAGCACTGCTCCTTTCCCTGCAACCCATGGATCAGCCTCTCCTGGGAAACTCTAAGAACTTTAAAAAAAAAAAATAATTATAAAATGCAAAATAAAACAAACACAGGAAAAGGTCGAGTTTAATTGCTGCATTTGAGATAAATTTTCACATTCTGCTTCCCACTGTGCTGCAACGCTGAGCGTTCCTGGAGACACAGATGAAGGGACTTTGTAAAGAGCAAAAAACAAGAGTGGTGAGAGACCAGAAGGATTGCCCAGAAAAGTTGTGACTGTCCCATCCTGGAAGTGTTCAAGGTCAAGTTGGACAGGGCTTGGAGCAATCTGGGCTAGTGGAAGGTGTCCCTGCCCACGGCAAGGGGGTTGAAACAAGATGATCTTCAAGGTCCCTTCCAACCCAAACCATTCTGTATGGTGGAAAAAAAAAGCTCAGCATGGAAGTTTGGCACCAGCTGTGAGTGCAGATCTCTCCTCAAACACCCCAGGAGTGGTTTGCAGTTGCACAGGGGCAAGAAGGGGCAGGTTCAGAACCGCAAAGTGAAGCGGAAAAGTCAGCAACTTCTCCGTGGCCAGAACCACTCAACGGGCAACATAAAACTGGTTACAGAGAAACCTAAAGGCTCAGCCCCTCTATTATAAACTGACCTACTTTCCAGCAAAGCTGCTGGAGATGCCACAGTGAAAGGCACTACGGAAAGCCAAAGCAACGCTGCCTCAGATACACAGGAACAAGGTTATCGCCGAAATGCAGCGACGCACTTTCTGCAGGGAAGGTAACAGATAACAGATCAAATAATACAGAGAGCCAGACAACAGTTTTTTTCCCCTTGGAAAATATGTTTTTAAAAAGCATTCGGCCCACAGTGTTGCAAATGGCGCCCCAGAGCTTTTAATAATCACAAAAAGCAAAGGGAACTTCTTTCCGTGGCGAGGATGGTCTCTGGAAGAACCCCGTGTGATAACCTGTGTGCAGAGCTCGTATTATCAGCTTAAAACACGATGATGGGTTGATCCAGCCAGGATTCACACCTGTGTGGGTATGAGGAGTTAATCAGGTCTTGCCTGATTCAAAGAAAACCCTCTGTGGGGAAGTGGAGCAATGGTGGAGCAATGTATAAAGAACAGAAAATTCTCTGGCGTGGAGGAAAACGGGGACTGGGACCCTGCACAATATATTTAGCTTTGCTAAGGGAAAGCAAAGCTGGGCTGTTGAGTCCTTTAGAAATATCTTGGTTTCCCGCTTGCATTTGTACAACCATGCAAATGGAGCTCAACCCTCCACCAAGTTGTACATTGAAATTATTATTCCTTTTAAAAACGCTGAATTTGTCCTTGCCATTTTTAGAGGCAAAGCTTTCAAAGCTTCTGCTGCAGCAGTTCTACCCCACACTCCCAGGGCCTAGGAAAATATATTCTTTTCCTCCAAATGGGAAGAGTCAGTCTTTGCAGGACAGGGGCTTTGGTGAGCAGAACTGGAGTGTGGCCACACAAATTGCAAAAAAAAATAAAGAGAGAAAGATAGTGGGTCCAGAAGGAAAGACTTGAAAATGTGAAAAATAACCATCAGCTTTTCATTTCAAGAGCTGAATTGTACCAATCAGCATTTGGTCCTTCCACTTTCCATAAGACCATCACCTCCTCAACCCTTTATATTCCTGCAGGAGTCCTATTCAGACATAAAAATGGGTATACTCAGAAATCACAGGATCAGAAATAGTTTGGTTTGGAAGGAACCTGTAAGGGTCAGCAAATCCCAATCCCAATCCCCATGCAATGAGCAGGGACATCTTCAATTAGACCAGGTTATTCAGAGTCTGGGCCTTGAGGATTTCCAGGGATGGGACATCCACCACCTCTCTGGGAAATCTGGTCTAGCATCTCACCACCCTCAGCATAAAAGATTTCTTCCTAATATCCAGCCTAAGTCTACCCTGCTTTAGTTCAAAACTCTTACCCCTTGTCCCACCACTATATGCCCACTAAAAGCCCTGTCCTCGACTTTCTAATAGGCTCCCTTTAAGTACTGAAATGCTCCAATAAAGGTCTCTCTGGGGAGAGAGGGCAAAGAAATCCTTTAAAAAGCAAGGGAATATCAGCAATCAACCACTCAGAAGCCACCAGTAAGAAGGAACACGCTCTGCAGCCCAGTAACACACAGAAACTTAAGCTGTTCCACGGGAATCGCGGCTCAAAGATGTTTAAACCCAACAGACTTCACGGCAACAGCCAATTCTGCTCCCAGCAGGACCCACCCAGCCTGTGGGCACCTTCACCTGGAGAAGATGACCCCCAGCATGGGCTGATCCATCCCAGCCAGGTCACCCAGGCATCAGTATCCTCAGGGGGTGTTTTTCCATCCTCTGGACCAGGCATTCCAATAACTGGAACCGTGGTGCTCCCAGTGCCCCTCCTCAGAGGGTATTTCATGCCTCCACAGGCATTTTTTTTCCTCCCAGTCTAATCTTTGGAAAAAAAATTTGACAGCAATAAAAATGTAATAAACCAACCAGCTGGATTATATATATATACACACACACACACCACAGTTTGGAGAAGATGAAAGGCTGTATTGTTAGGAGATATAATTCCAGCAGCTTCCACAGTGCACCCCGTGCGCGCACAGAGGAAGAAAAGGAACTGAAGCAGCTTATATTTTGTCTTATAAGTCTCCCAAAATAAACCCAGGTTCTGATCCTCGGCTCACATCAGGAGAGGAGGCACTGAAAAAGCTAATAAAGACCTGCCAAATATCTCATCGGGACAAATTACCTGCCTGTTCATAACAGCTCCTGCCAAGGCAGCAAGTGAGGGGATACGAAGACGGGAAAGAAGGGCTGTGTGCCTGAGAATCAAATATTCAAGAGCAGAAGGAACTGTACACAGAGTTTTGGGTCATTTTGAAGACAAACCACTGCAATGAGATTGTGATGAGAAGAAACTGTGTGGCTACAGAACCACCGCAAATACTCTTAATTTCACTTATACTGGGAGACATTAAAATATGCTTAATTTCATTTCTATTGGGAGACTTTAAAAAAACAAACAAACCAACAACAACAAAAATATTTATGTATAAAGGCAAACTAAAATAAAAACTTAGCCCTGAGGCTCAGTTGCAGGAAGATGAATTGCAGCTTTCATAATAACAATAACAATTTATTCCACCACGGCACAGGACAGCAGATGATTAAAGATGAGCAAAGGTCTCCACGTGCCTGGATTTACATCAGGCCACTCAATCCATCTCGTTACAGGGGCAGTAATTAATCACTGCTGGAGAAGGGAGACATCTTGAGAAGTTTCCAGTTTCAGAAGTGAGTTGTAATACCTTCAGGAGAGCAGTTTGTCTCCTCAAGAGCTGAGACATCTTGAGAAACTGGTAACTTGGAAGATTTTATCTTGCCATTTTAGAGAAATTGGTATCACCTTCCAACTTAAGGGGAAAAAACCCACAAAAACACAAACAACAAAACAAATCATCCCAAGAAGCTTTTTAGACCTACAGATTCAAATCTAACCAGCGTTCACCAAAAAGATCAGTGGGGCAAAACTGAAGACAGAGTTAAACATGGTTTGACTACAAAAGTCTTGGAGCAAGAGGAAGAAGGTACCACCTGCCACCAGTTCCCAGATCACTCTAAAGAAGATGTTTCTTTTGTGTTCAGAACCTGTTTCCCAACTGCTGCCTCATCACCCCCAACAGCCACTTTCCTGCCCAGCTTCCAATCCTGCTTAGGAGAAACGAAAAATCTCGGTCTGGGAATAGCTGCCCAAGAAATAAATCTCTTCAACAGCTCAAGGGTAGAACTGGAAGAAGGATAATTTCACAGTTACCATCAGAGGTGTTGTGGAGACCAGCAATTTCCTACTGAACAATGGGTAAATCTCTGCAGATTCGCTTCAGGGAGTGGGAACACCCTGATAATCTCCCCTAAAATAAGACAAACTCACAGCCCAAGAGAAGTTTAGATTGAAAGCAAACTCTGGAAGTGTCTATGTCAATCCCCCTCCTTGAAGAAGCTCCAGTTAAAGCCCTGGCTTTTATTAACGTGGGATTTGGTTGCGCTTCTCTGGCACAAGGACACTCTACTGACTCATCTTCAGATTCATATTTGGGTCCTTCACTAAATCTGGGCTTAAAAAAACTCACTGAGTTGGACTTTTAGGCAAAGAATGACCTTCCAGTAAACCAGATGGAGGTTAAACCACCATCCTCTGTGTGTTCTTGCTGGTGAGGCTCACACTGGCTCTGAGTCCTTCTGTTCCTCACTCTTTGCCATGAGTGGATTCTCTCTAAACAAAAATTACATTCCTCAGTCTTTACAGACCAATACCTCAGGTCATGGAGCTAATCTTTCATCTTTATCATGTGTGTATCAAGGTCCTGCAAGGTTTTGACTACAAAACACATTAACATTTCATTCAGTTCAGATTAGAATCTCAATGATATCTATTTGCTTTTATTTTCTTTCTTTTTTTTCACCCTGAATCCAGAATTCTACACACATAAATGCTCTAAAAAAGGGCCTATTGAAATTAAAAATTATAGCATGAAAGAGCTTGTATTGAATCAAAGCATTCAGGAAAAAAAACTTAATTGCACCAGTGGAACAGTGGTTTTAAGAACTCGTGTTTTGGTTCAGTTCACTTACAGCCAGGCAGCTGCTTTCACCGTCCATCAGAAAGATGATGGAGAATCAGGGCACAAATTAAACTACATCTGGAAGAAGCTTTCACAAATTTATTGCTTCAAAAAGAACATGGAAGGCACCTCCCATTCCTCAATATAACATCCTTATTCTTCATTCTTGGCTGTCACTCAGCTCTTTCCTCTGGTATCCCTGTCCAAAAAAAAAACAAAACAGCATGACATGATCAGAAAAGGCCAGAAAAAGACCACAGGAATTCATATCCCGGCACTCAGAAGTTCAGATGGAAGGAGGATTTCCTCCTTCCCAAATATTGTTATCTGATGATGGATTTGAAAACACATTAAGGAATAAAACGCGGCCCAACAAAAAAATAACGATCATCGAGCAAAAGCCGCCGAAGCCAAAGGGGAGATTGATTTTGTGTCATCTTTTACACACAGAAGGATATTACAAAGAGGAAGTTTGACAGACAAACTAAATTTGTTGGTTTCATTCTCCCACCCCCAGCCAAACCTTCCCGATCTTCAGAGGAAGAACATGCCAAACAGGGAGAAAACAAAAAATAGGGTGGGAAAGAAAACCCCAGAGCATTTGCCTCAAAAATGAAACTCTGTCCTAATAAGGATCTGAATAATAAAGGCTCTTTATAAAAATAAAAATTATTTTTTAAAAAAAGTATTTACGCTAGGAAGTAATGAAATAAAATTTATCCTACACCAACTAGGAAAATCCCTTTTCCCAAGCCCTTGGAGGGCATCTCAGCTGGGAAACAAAGCTCAAAGGTCTCAGCTTAGTCCTGTTTGGCACCACCTGACAGCAAAAGCCCTTGAGGAGACAGTTTCTTTCTCTATGAACTGGTAACCTTAGTAAATTGACAGTCCTACATGACATCCAAGTGAAAAAAGAAACCAAAAATGCTGATTTTGGCTGCATCATTCAGCAAAGCACCAGAAGACATCCTAGAAGTCCATGTGGAGACCCACTCCCACGTGAAAATTATGTTTTTCAGCACATTTAAATACCATCTGCAACAGAGACAAGGAACTGGAAGATGCTGACAGAGCTTCAAAACGCGATCTTCACTCATCCTCTCTCTAAAACTACCAAGTGCTAAAAAGAGCCACACCAAGAACTTGCAGGCAAAGATGTGGGGCTGCCCCATCCCTGGAGGTGCCCAAGGCCAGGTTGGACAGGGCTTGGAGCAACCTGGGCTAGTGGAAGGTGTCCCTGCCCATGGCAGAGGGGTTGGAATGAGATGATCTTTAAGGTCCCTTCCAACCCAAACCACCCTGTGATTCTGTGTTTATATCACCTGAAGGCCTTCACGACATCAGATTATTTTTTTGCCCCTTTACCTTCACGGAATCTGCATTAGATCCGGTGTTTTAGGGCTGAAAGCTTCAGAGAGGAATTTATTTCCCAGGCATTACAGGGTACATTACACTAATTACAATGCACATTCCAGCCTGCTCTGAGCCCTGGGATAAATCACACGGGGCTCCAGCCTGTTGGAAACGTTGCCAGACACCTCTGCCCGCTGCTGCACGTTTGAGCACCTTCATAAACACAACTATTCCTGTGCTACAAGGATGATTGGCTACAGGGACTAATTTATCACCATTTTCTTTCAGCACACAAACAGTGTTGTAAATTCTTTAACTTCTAAGGGGGAGGGGAAAAAAAAACAACAGTGGGATTTCCTTCAGTAACAAACCAATTGTTCTTCATTTTCCAAAAATATACTCAGCATGTCATGTCTAGTGTGCAGCCAGAGAGAGGTCTCTGGCTTTCCAGCTCATCACACCTGAGAAACTGAGGTGAAGGGAGCACAGCAGGTTGACAGTTTTCCAAGACTTTGGTGGCATCAGGAGTTTTCCTTCCAACTGTCCCAGCACAGGTTTGTTCAGACACAAAACCTCCTTTCAGGGGTAAATCTTATCCTTCAACCAAATGTTTTTGAAGTCTGCACACTGTTCATCAAATATGGGAGGCAGGGAAAAAACATCCTGACAGAATATTTCTGCAGAAAAGCAGTAGAGGTCAGATGCTTAACATCAAATGTGCCACCATGGGCCTGACACACTTTCCCTGGGTGGAAAGACACTTTTTGGACATGCTCAGGCTCCATCAGGAGCAACTGAGGCAGTTTCATAGGCTGTGTCCTCCTCTGGGGTGACAGAAGAACCAGAGTCAGAGCATCAGCCAAGTAGAGCAAAACATGTGGGTCCTGGGACTGGAAGATTTAATTCCAGAATTAGACACCCAAACTTGGTGTACTGTTGCAAGTTTGGACTTGGAAGCCCAGCATCCATCAACTCATTTGTCCTCCAGCCCATCCATCCATAAAAGCAGTAAAAAAGTCTGAGACAGAGCAGTGTTCCACCCCAGATGTTACCCCTCACAGAGGATACTCCAAGTCAAGCCCCTGTCCCCCTCCCCGTGGCAGATCTCACCAAAATGGACCAACGTGTAAATAACCAAAAATATTTCCTTCACTCCCAGAAAAACCATCCTGGAGAACTGCAAGACACTGTTGGGGTTTTGTCCTTCCTTGACACTCCACGTTCACCCCTGGCACAGGAATCTCTGCCATCCATGGCTGCACTGAGACTTTCCTCCTCCTCCTCCTCCCTAAGTGCCACACAGTGATTCCCAAACTGCCTTGATCAGGTAAAAGATGCCAGCACAGGTCTAGGAACATGGAGATCCAAGCTCTCAGGAAAGCCACCAAAACACAAACAGCTTTAACAACATGCAGGACGGGGGGAAGGAGATGAGGTGTTCTGAAAGGGGACCAGAAAATCTCGTGGTGACCTGTCCCAATTCAGCAGGGAACCCCCTGGCAGGCTGGTGTGACAGCACAGACAGGAGATTCCAATGAGACAGCTGCTTAAAACGTCAAGGAATTGGGCTTGTGGCTTAAATTCTACACGGGTATGGCCTGAAAACAAAGGACAGTAAAGGACATCTCCATGTTCCAACGGGTTGAGAGATGTCTCAGAGGGGTCTCTGGCCTTTGCAAGTCTAAACAAGGGGAAGCTGATCAGCCCAGACTGGAGATGTGGCAGGACATGACCACTACACACACCTTGATCCCCAGTGGGAGCCTTTTCCATGAACTAAGAGAGAGGAGGATCCTCTGAAGTCATCTTGCGTGAGTTCTGTAGGTGGAGAAGACAACATGAACCAGCTCCCACAGGCTGGTGGGATGGGACTTCACAGCATGACATGAGCAAAGATGAAGAGCATCATGTACAGATTTGTTCTCCAGACTTAACAGATTCCTAAGACGGTTTCCATGTGTGCTTTTACCTGAAGATCAATCTTGGCATTGCAACCATAGGCAGGATTAACATTTCCACTGCACTGAATGTGACAGCCAGGAGAGATGAGTGTCAGCAGTCCAAGCAAGATCAGGCAGCATACAAAAACCAGAAAGCTCAATATAAACAAAAGTCAGAAAGTTTTAGGTATGTTATCACTCTACTTCCACTCTTTAAGTTCTCCACAG
>JAWWES010000081.1:148585769-148597873 GCA_035583135.1 Lophotriccus pileatus
CAAGCCCCGTCCAACCTGGCCTTGGACACTTCCAGGGATGGGGCAGCCACAGCTTCTCTGGGCAACCTGTGCCAGTGTCTCACCACCCTCACAGGGAATAATTTATTCCCAATATTCAATCTAAACCTGTCCTATAGCAGTGTGCAGCCACTCCCCCTCATCCTGTCATTCCAGGCCCTTGTCCACAGCCCCTCTCCATCCCTCTTGGAGCCTCTTGAGGCACTGGAAGGTTCTCTAAGGTCTCCCCAGCACCTTCTCTTCTCTGGGTTGAACAGCCCCCACTCTCTCAGGAGAGTTGCTGCAGCCCTCCTATCACAAATTCCTTCACACCCAGGCTTTCCCCATCTGAGGAGCTCTCCCAAATCACAAGCAAGCCTCTCCCCGTGTGGCGCACGGCAGACACCTCCCACAGCCAGGCAGCGCCGTTCGCATCCCACCACGGAGAGCTCCCCTCTGTCTGCAGCGCTCTGCCCTGCCAAGCACAAAGTGGGAGAACACCTTCCTACTTCTTCAGGGAAGACCAGGGAATCTGTGCAGCTCCCGGGTGACTGGGAGGCGGCGTTTTTCGGGAAAGACAACGGAGGAAGCTCCGAGCGGCGCTTCCTCCAGTTTTAAGGAGACTGGGAGGGCGGCCCAGCAAATCAGCAACCCCAACACACACATCAACAGCCTTTTGCCCAGGGCTGTCACTGCGAGGAGGGTTTGCTACAAACCCCACACAGTGATTATCTTGCAGGAATGCAGGGACTGAGAGGCAGGGAAAAGCAGCAGGACGGAAGCCGCAGGCTCTGCGGAGGCGAAGCCAGCGCTGCTCGCTGAGCAGGGACCACCACACCGGGGAAATCTGGCCAGAAACCACCCCAGCGCTGAAATGCTGGCCAAGAAACTGGCTTGAGGAAACACAGGATACGCCAACAGCCTGGAGACACTGCCCAGTGCTCCGAGGAGGGGGTGCACTGATGCCAAACCTCGGCACATCCAGCCAAAGGCAGGCGGGGGTGGTTATCAGATTAACCCACCACCCAGGGGGAAAGGTTTTTGGGTCACCACACTGTGAACATCACATGCTGACAGCTGGGAGAGCTTCATAAGGATGCTTTCCATGCACACTCAATGGCAACCCGCAGAGCAATGTCTCAAGGAATCACATGTGGGGTGAGGACACGGAGCAGCCCGTTGGGAGAGGAGCAATGGAAAGCCAAGTCCACCAGTCAGTCCACACAGAATCACAGAACTGTTTACGATGTAAAAGATCTTTAAGATCATTTAGTCCAACCATTAACCCAGCACTGCCAAGGCCACCACTGAGCCATGTCCCCAAGTGCCACCTCCACACTTTTAAGTCCTTCCAGGGATAGTGACTCCACCAGTTCCCTGGGCAGCCTCTTCTAATGCTTGATATCACTTTCAGTGAAGATTTTTTTCCTAATATCCAACCCAAACCTCTCCTGGCACCACCTGAGGCCATTTCCTCTCATCCCTTCATCAGCTTTGAGCCTCTGAATGTGCCCTTGGAAAAACAACACCCCCAATTCCTTCCTGCCCCTAAAGACAAAATCAGCACATGATGAAACAGCACATGAAAAGCAGCATTTGTGAAGGTCACCAGCAACATCTGAAAGGATCAGGATGGGGATAGTGAGAAAATGCAACAAGATCTAGCAAGGACCTAGGCACAACAAGGGCATCAACACAGATGTTAAATCTCTGGTTGGTTTAACTAACAAAGGTATATTTTATAGACAGTTTTCTGCACACGTACGTATTTTTAAGGTACGTATTTTTTTCCAATCACCTCTACATGAAAGCACAAGTGACCAGCCAGAGAGAAGAAGAAAGAAAACCACTTGGTCACACAGGAAAACTTTGAGCAGTAAAGCTGATGCTCAGTGTTCCCACCTGGACACAAATCCAGGCACAGGCTTAGCCCCGGTCAACCTCTTACTTGCGTAACCTGAATGGCTGAAGAATGGGTCAGGCCAGTTCAACAATGTCCCCAGGGAGGACCTGCTGGTCTACTTAGCATGGAGTGGCCTCTCCAGACCTCAGTAGCCTCCAGCAAACACTTGGTCATGTGGATGAAGCGGGTTGGGGCCAGGGAGCACCTGGTGCTTGTGCCCTGCACAGCCCTTCCAGCAAAAGTGCCTTCACCGGCGCAGAGAATCAGGGAGCTAAAAACAACTCCACTGCCTGGACTTGCAGGGTCTCAGCAGGTGAAAAAGAGCAAATCTGAGCAGGAAGAGATAAGGTCTCTCTGCTGCAAGAGATGTCCTTCTGTAGCTTTGCTCCCAAAGCACCACATGTGGGTACCGAACAGAGGGGCTTTCAAGAGCATCAACAAAAGCATCCCACACCCAACCTGAAGCTGGGGTGGCTCTCCCCAAACAGTTCCCACCCACTTTCCTCATCCTCACCATGCAGCCCATTGACAGGCAGAGCACCAGACCCAGGGTACACGTGGAGTGGGGAGAGGAAGATCAGCAAGTGTCCAAGAGCGTTCATAGAATAACAGAAGCACAGAGACCTTTAGTTTGGAAATGACCTCCAAGATCATTGAGTCGACCCTTTGACTGATCACTGCCTTGTCAACTCGACCAGGGCACTAAGTGACATGTCCAGTCACTTCTTGAACACCTCCAGGGATGGTGATTCCACCACCTCTCTGGTCACCCCGTTCCAATGCTTAACAACACTTTCCATGGAGAAATTATTCCTGATGTCCAACCTGAACCTCCCCTGATGCAGCTTGAGGCAATTTCCTCTTGTCCTGTCATTTGCTACCTGGGAGAAGAGACTGATCCCCACCTGGCTACAACCTCCTTTCAGGTGGTTGTAGAGAGCAATAACGTCCCTCCTGAGCTTCTTTTTCTCCAGGCTGAGCCCCCCCAGCTCCCTCAGCTGCTCCTCATCAGATTTGTTCTCCAGACGCTTCTCCAGCTCCACTGCCCTTGTCTGGACATGCTCAACGTGTTTGTTGTCACGAGGGGCCCAGAACTGGACACAGGACTTGAGGTGCAGCCTCACCAGGGGGGAGCACAGAGGGAGAATCACTTCTCTGGTCCTGCTGGCCATGCTATTTTTGATACAACCCAGGATGTCACTGGCCTTCTTGGCCTTCTTCCCACATAGCCAGTCCTTTGTGCCACACAGAAGGAAGTGCACACCAAAGCAAGAGATGGAAAGGGGAAGCTGTAAAGCTGAGAAAAGATGCTTTCAGCAAGGTTTGTTTTAAGGCACAAGTAGCTCGTACTGAAAGGCAAATCCTCTGGTTTTCAGTCCAGGCCCTTGTAGGAGGACAATTTATGTTCTCTCTCAAGCCAAATGTGGTACTGGGGGACTATTCAGGACAGCAGTAACACTTGCAGTTACTGCTGCAAGGAGATCCAGGGGCAATGAGCACCAGAATTTAGGGAAACATCACCCGTATCAAAAGGGACACTTGTCACACTGATTCAGCACCGGTGCTGCTGCAGGGAAATGAGAGCTCCACAAAGCACTGCTCCCTCCCCAGACACCAGCCTTGCAGGTGAGGCATCAGAGCTGCTGCCTCAAGGGACACCAGGGAGGAGTCCTGTAAATCTGCAGTAGCTCCCTACACCTCCAAGGGGAGCTAAAACAGATGGGAGGGAATGAACAGTCCCAGAAAAAGCCAGTGGAGCTTGGCTTTGTCTCTTTTGCCACTCCTGAATGTGCTGCTGGAGCAAAAAGCAATATCTTTTGGGGTGGATAAGTGAGCATCCAAGGGACACAAGCACATCCCACCAGTATGGCACAAGACCAGCACCCCCTCCCTGCCTGTCACTCTGCACAGGAGACCAACAGGGCTTTACCACCCTGGCAGGAGCTTCCAAGAGGAGGAACATGAACTTAAACCTGAAGACCCACAGAACAACATGGTTTTCAGTAATTTCAGGGAATAGGGGACAGACTTTTTAGTAGGGCCTGCAGCAACAGGACAAGGAGGATGGTTTTGAACTGAAAGAAGGTAGAGGTTCAGACTACAGAGAAGGAAGAATTTTTTTGTGATGAATGTGGCAAAACACGAGGTCGCCCAGGGAGGTAGTAAATGCCCCATCCCTGGAAACATTCAAGGCCAGGCTGGATGGGTCTCTGAGCCACCTGATCGAGTGGAAGTTGTCCCTGCACATGGCAAGACAGTTGGACTTGCTGACCTTCAAAGGTCCCTTCCAACCTAGACAACTGTATGACTCTAATTCTGCACAGCATCTTTAAACACTCATGTGTTGGCCACTCCCTCCATCTCATTTTTTTTCTGTACATAACAAACTCTAGAAGTCAAAGACATGGAACCATCAAAGGACCAGCACAACAAGAACACAGGGAGAACATGAAAATATGGCCAAAGCTCTGAGACAGAGCTTGGAGAAGGTTGCTCTCCATGTGAGAGAAGATAACGACACCCTGGGACTCCCTCCCCAGCCTCACCATCAAAACTTCATAAACCAGCTCTCACTTTGCACAACTCAGTCCAGAGGAGAGAGAAATTCCTATAAATGAAACCCAGGGGGGAAAAAACAAAACAAAACAACAAAAACCAAAACCAAAAAACCAAAGCATTTCTCAAGGACAAAATTTTATTTGCCTCTGCCTGAGCCCCACCATTCCATGTGCAGGGGACCCTCTCCTGAAGAGATGCTCTTACCAACTGCTTCCTTAGTCCTTGCTCCCCTGGTCTTAGACTTCCTTCTAATCTGGAAGGAAAAGCAAAACAACTGATGAGTGCTGGGAAGAAAAGTATTTCACTGTCATGGTTAAGGACATGGACACCATCAGCTCTGGTGTCCAGACACAACCTGCAGCCTCCAAGCTGGCCTGCAGGAACAGGTACAAAAGCAAGTGTTGGTTCCTCAAAACACCACTGCTGAGCATGGGAACAGCATCTTCTTTTTAAAAGAAATTAGAAATAAACCTCTAAAATTGCTAAGAGTTTTTAATATTTCCAGATTAGCAGAGGTGCAGAAGTAGGAGGGTTATAATTGGTGGCAAGACGCCTGAAAAAAATAACAAATAATGAATTAAAACCTTTAATGGAAAAGGGAAATCACTTGTTTAAGTGTCCAGCCTTCTTTAAGATCCCAAACCTGCCATGGGAGGAACACTCTGGCCACAATCCAGTTAAGCACTTCAGTGTCTGTCAAATTTAAGAGATGAGAGAGCCCTGCTGAATCAAGGTCTTGGCTCGTTGTTTCTGTCTCATTCTGGCCATCAAACACACACACACACCTCCCTACCTTCCAAGAACTTCCAAATTTAGCTTTTATTCCAGGAACAACACCTCTTGGCTATAAAAACACCCAATTCTGCAAGGGAAAAGCAATGCTGGGAGGTAGGTCCTGCACTAGATGAGCACCAGGCAGCTCAAGAGCTCACAAAAGGCCTTTTAATTAATACACCTACTTGCTTTGTTCAATTAACACCAGTGAGGAAGCCCTTCACACAGTTTATTTAGCTCCTCTACTGCCCTGTGCTGAATATTCTTAAAATCCTCTTGCATTAATCAACACTCCCTCCATTCTCCATACAGAAAGCTCAGCTAAAAAAAACCCCAAACCAACAAACAAACCAGGATGCAATTTCCCCAGGCAGAAAACCTCAGAGATGAAATTGCAGCAATGATTTATATCTGCCCAGAGCAGCAACCCCAGCCTTGAGTGACCTCTGTACAAACACACCAAGCCAATTACACGCAGTGGCAGCCGAATTTCCCCTCCCGGAGCAGCAGCTTCTTGTTGCTGGATGTGAGAAACATCAAAAGGTAGCCCAACAAATATTCCTGTTACAGAGCAGGCTGGGGACAACCAGCCTAGAGGTTTAATCAGGGTTTGGATCAAATTGTGCGAGGGGTTCTGTAAGCATTGATCTTGTTGAGTTGTTGCAGCTGGAGGATGTAATTCCCCACTACCTGCCCGTTTAACCTATGAAAATCACCATCAGCCAGCTCAGCTCAGTCCTCCCACTCCATCCCCTCTTGTTTGCCACAGTGTTTGTTAGCAGATGAGCGGTAAATCCACCTCATCCCTCAGCATCCTACACTTGGGACATGCCCAGCAGCCCTCTCATGTCCTCCTGGCAAGGTAAAACTCCCTCAACAGGGAAAACACAAACTTTTTAAAAGCCACCAGCCATTAGGTGGCAGCTGACAGATCAAATGCTCCCAGTTTCTTAGAATCAGAGAATCATTTCAGGTTGGAAGAGAACTCTGAGGTCAGTGAGTCCAGCCATTAACCCAGCACTGCCAAGGCCACCACTAAACCGTGTCCCCAAGTGACACGTCCACAGGTCTTTTAAACACCCCCAGGAATGGTGACTCAGCACTGCCCTGGGCAGCCTGTTCCTACTCTTGACAACCCCTTCCATCAAGAATTTTTTGCTAACATCCAACTGAAACCTCCCTGCAACAACAGAGAGTTTCCTCTTGTCCTGTCACTTGCTACTTGGGAAAAGTGACCGACATGGGCAGGACAAGGCGACTCTGGGACCAGATGATTTTTAAGGTCCATTCCAAACCCTCAGCAATCTATGATTCCATGATTTTATGACTCGCTGTTCAGCCTGCCAGTTCCCTTGTGTTGTCTAGGACATCCTAGTCCCAGCTTCTTGTTGAGCCACACCATCACTGCTCTTTGTTGTAAGGATGTTTCCTCTGTTGGGCATCCCAAAGTCCCCTTTCCTTCACCTCATTTCTTCAGGAATAAAACAAGCAGCAGGGGCTGAGGGCTGGGGATCTGTGACTTCAGCTGCCAGCCTCTCCTTCTCCAGAAAAAGAAATTTAGGAAGAGTATGATGAAGAGCATGTAAGAGGTGCATTTAGGTCTGGGTTTCAACCATCGCGTGCTCACTATCTGTGTTTACTGCAGGATATTGCTAAGAGAAGCTAAAACCCAGGTGACTCTCCATCGGGAGAAAGAAATAGAGCAACATGAACTTCAGGGAGCCTGAAGAGAGCTCTCCCAAGCAGCAAGATCCAAACACCAGTAATTCCAGATCCCATCTGCTACCCAAAAGGGGTGATCCCTTCCCTCTCCCTGAGATGTTTACAACGGGGAAACCACCTCACCCTCCCCAGCTCAGCAGTCACCCAGGTGCTTTGAGTCTTCTCCAATCTGCTCCACCTACACTGGCATGTGCAAAACAAACCCCAGGGCAGCTGTGTTTTCCCCAGCAGAGCAAAACAGCAGACCTGGAGAGGGGAGATCCATCTGGGAAGCAAACGTGGTGAGGAGCATCCCAGGATAAGCGTGCCCAAGGGCGAGGTCAGACACTCATGGGGATGGCCAAGGACTGGGGGAAGGTATTTTGGTGCTGGAGATGATGGATGGAAACATGTTAAGATTTTCCAAGACAGGCAGAGAGGCTGGGAGAACCTCCCACCGAAGCTTTAAAAGGCAGGAGGAAGAGCAGCTCACACAAGGCCAACAAAGTCACGAGGGATTCAACCCCTGTGTTTTTCCCCTTTTTCTTCTTTGTCTGAAGGGTTCAGCCATGAAATGAAACGATTTCTGCCTGCACTGAGAGAGGAAATGCTCCTGACTCTTTAGGTGAGATTAATTTCAGGATTGTGGCCGGACTGAGGAAATTGGTGGCAGAAATCCTTCATAGCTGGATAACAAGGTTTGCAGGTTTATGAGTAATTCCCCTGAGTTATGTGCCCAGCACCTTGGGTGTGGGTGACACGTTCATTCCTCCCCTCCCTTTCTGAATGGAAAATGTCATCCAGGCACACAAATGCAATATTTATTAAAAAAAAAAAGAATCAAAATAGCAACAACACAATTCATGAGGGGGAGGCAGAGATTGTATCTCGCTTGCTCGATGTCCAACACAGCTGCTGAGCCACCTTGGATCCTTGAGCCTGGTCCTACGAACACTGCAGAGACCAAGCGAAGTTTTAACGCTGTCAAAGCTCAGCTGCAAAGAAACCGAAGAGGAGGAAGAGCAGCCTTTTTGCAAAGATGTCTCTGCTCCATCTGGACCCATCACCTTCCATTACTCAGCTGCCTTCCTGGGAATTCTCCACGCCTCCCCCCACGTCATGCCCAGGCACCAGACATGAAAATAGCTTCCGACAGCTCCTGCTGGCAGGACAACGGCTCCGTTTCTCCTGGAGGATGAATGAGCAGATGGGACCAGTGGAGGATGGCTGGGCTAGAGCTGGACAACTGGAGTCTTTCCAATCCAGTAACTACGATCCAAAAGGATGCAAAGATCCTTCAGGGTCAGAACCTCTTTCCTAGGAGGGAGGAACAGGGGTCAAGGAACACGCAGGTTACGGACGGGCTGCACGGACTAACTTCTGTCTGCGTGGTTGGTTTTATTGTTCCCCAAATTCCTGCTTATTCCCCAGTCAGCTCAGGGTGTTATCCCAGCAAAACAAGCACGATACTGAGGGGTTTTGAAATGAATCTGATGGGCTGGCGAGCACCTTCCATCAGGCAGAACCGAAATTGAAATGCGCACCCGCCCTCGCCTCGTCCCCTGAAACTCCCCAGGCTGAAACTTCCCCACCTCACGTCAAGAGACTCCGATGGCTGAAGGAGCTGATGGGAAGCTGCACTTACAGCTGCCACCAGACTTCAGAGCAGGGCTCCAGCCCCACCACCAAGCCTGCTCCAGCAGACCAGCCACAAGGCTGCTTCTAGAGCGGTTCCCTCCATGCACAGGGGTGACATTCACCCCCCAGCACAAATGGGTGGGAGAGGAGTAGAGGAATAGTAGTTGCCCGATGTTTTGGAGCAGGAAAAGGCAACCATGAGGTTTGTTTTTTTTTTTTTTCCTTCAGGAAACATTGCTGAAGGGCTCAGGCATGTTGTGGCTTTGCCATCACACTGACACAAGAGAAGTAAAAATAGAAGCCAGGAGAAAATCGATTCAGCTTCTGTAAAAACCTCAAGGAACAGGTGGCAGCAAACACAGTTTGGGGGCTGCACCACTGTGACCTGCCACAAGTCAGGAAGAGCTTCTGAGAAACAAAGAAACATAGAATGGTGTAAGTTGAAAGGGACCTTAAAGACCATCTCATTCCATCCCCCTGCCATGGACATGGACACCTTCCACCAGACCAGGTTGCTCAGGGTCCCACCCAACCTGGCCTTAGACACTTCCAGGGATAGGAAATCCACAAGTTCTCTGAACAACCTGTGCCAGGGCCTCCCCACCCTCACAGGGAACAATTTCTTCATGATCTCTAATCTAAGCCTGCTCTCTGTCAGTTGGAAGCCATTCCCCCTTGTCCTGTCACTACATGCTCTTGTCCAAAGTCCCCCTCCAGCTCTCTTGGAGCCCCTTTAGGTACTGAAAGGGGCTCTAAGGTCACCCTGGAGCCTTCTAATTCCCAGGCTGGACAGCCCCAAGTCTCTCAGCCTGTCTCCAGAGCAGAAGTGCTCCAGCCCTGTGATCAATTTAGTGGCCCTCCATCTGATCCATGTGTGGAAGCATCTCCACTCTTGATGCCCATCAGCTACTCACCTAACAGAGAAGCTTGGTGCAAAGATATAACCCTGCACTACCAGACCAGAGCAAAACCCTGATATCTGAGCTACACCTGGACTTAGGACTCTGCAAATCCAGCTGAGATGAGCAATTCTAAAAGAGGAAACACTGAGACAGACACTGACCCACAGCCCTGAAGTCGCTGTGAAAACCCTGGTTAACTGTGAAGCACCAATACAACAAGCCAAGTCACTCCTGAGGTCTTGCTGCAAACCCCAACTGGTAGTTTTTTTTAAATTACCCCCACCATGGATGGGGGTGACAGTTCTTTCCTGGCTCATCACACTACCAGGAGCACAGCAAGGAAACTGACACCCTCTCAAACACCTTCTGGGACAGCAAACACAGCTGCCTGCACTTCAGGGCTGCTTTGGGGTTGAAACTGAGACACAAACTGCTGCCAAAACAACCACCACACAGGAGCTGTTGCTCTTTCTCTTGAAATATGGAGACACTTTTCATTTTCTTCCCTCCCTGTCCCTGGATTTTACCAGATTTCCTATAGAAGGAGACAGGAATTGCATGACTCAGAGAATCATCATCTCCCCACACACACCCAAGTAGTTGGGTGAGACACCATCTTCTGTCTCAGGCCACTGATATCACACCAACCACCACTGGCACAGCTCTGGGAAAACTCAGCCAAGGCAAGAAGCAGCAGAACCAAGGGCCAGAAGCCAGAATTGCAGGACTGTCCCAGCTGTGATGAACTGAAAGAGGTTTTCCTTCAAGGAGCCACCAAGCCAAACATCAAGGTCCTCATCCCACATGCAGAGGAGGTGATAGGAGGAGAAATCTGCAACTTGCTGCATGGAAGAGGCTGTGTGGGATGATCAAGGAATAAAAACCATGCCCAGGAACCAAGTGAAAGCAACAACCCTTAGTGATGCCCACAGTACCTCACACACTGGGCTGACTTGCCTCCTCCACGTGCTTGAAATTTTCGGAACACACTGGACTATATTTTTCATTGCCTCCACTTCTGTTGCTCTTTTATTGAGGTTCCCAAATACTAAAACACTAAAGAAGTGGAGTGGGGATTGCTAAGGCACATTCCCAGAGGCACCAGGGGAAGATGGGTCCTCTGATGGAGGAAGAGAGATCCGAAAACGTCTCCTCGCACTGTAACAAAACTCCTGCCACAGGAACAACGTCAGAAGGTGATCCCCAAAACAAACTGCCCCATTCACTTGATGGTGCACAAATATCACAGCCCCCAGAGCTCTTTGCACAGTTATGGTTCCTCCTTATCCCTCACAGAGCTGGCAGAAGGCCGTGTAGGATCTGGAGACTCAGCGCAGGGGAAGACAATTCATGAGGGCATAAAGACATCAGTGCCTTTCAGCAAGGCCTTTGCAGTCAGTTATCTGATGTTCCAGACTCCACTGATGGCATTTATGAATTTAAAAATGCATGTAAGGCTTCACCATCCTCTTCCAGTCGCTCTCTTTAGGATGCAAATGCAACTTAACACAATTAGGCAGGACAGAAAGCCCAGACCTTTTTTATATGGGATCAGCTGCATCCCAGTTGTTGAGCAGGAAAAAAAGGCAACAGCTCAACAGGCAGGCTGGGCAAAAAAAGCATGTTGTCATCTCCAGATGGTTTTGTGATCAGCACGGGACTGTGCAAAGAGGAACAACACTTTTCCAAAAGGCATCGAGCCCTGCTACATGAGAAAAATTAAATAATAATAATAATAAAGTAAAATAAATCAATTAATCCTATATCCTTTAGCAGGAAAACAAAGCACTTCATTTAAAAAAATAAATCTAATCTTTAAGACTGCAAAAACCCCAAACTCCAAGAAAGTTATCTGGGCACATTATTCCATTTAGAGACATAAATGAAGCAGGGAAGGAGTAAATGAAGGAGGGGAGGTTTAGGTGGGATTTTAGGAAGAAATTCTTTACTATAAGGATGGTTGGGGAATGGAACAGGTGCTGAGAGAGGCTGTGGATTCCCCATTTCTGGAATTATTTAAGGCCACACTGGAGAGGGCTCTGAGCAGCTTGGTCTAGTGGAAGGTGTTCCTACCCATGGAAGAGAGTTGGAATGAGATGATCTTTGAGGTTCCTTCCAACCCAAAGCATTCCATGATTCTATGATTTTTTTTCTGTGTGTTATCTGAAACTCTCAACACTGAGGTAGAAAGGAGAGAGGAGAGAGGAAAGAAGAAAGCTCTTGGCACAAGGCTTCAAGATGCTGAAGGTATTTATTTCTGTTGCTCAAGTCTCAGATTTGAACTGAGAAGCTGACAAAGTGTCTGGAGGTACCTTGAAACGTTTCCCATCACGACTGCTCTTTGCAAAGGAGAAGCAGCTTGATATTGGCAGGAAGTAGATATTTCTGTACAATTTGCCACCTTCCACAGAAAAAATCAATCATCCTTAATTCCAGGCTTTTTTTTCTCTATTAAAAGACCTAAATAAAATATTTCTGTTATTGTAGACTGCAATTTAAAAAACAAAACAAAACAACAAAGCAACAAAACAAACAAACAAACAAACAGATTTATTAATCAAATCTTCTGGAGCACCTCTGCTATGAAAACAGGATGAGAGAGTTGGGGATGTTCAGCCCAGAGAAGAAAA
>JAWWES010000081.1:148597973-148633088 GCA_035583135.1 Lophotriccus pileatus
AGAGACCTACACATCGTTAACCACGAAAGATAAACAACTGATAAGGAGGCGCTAATGACTACCTGGGGCCAGAGAAAGCAATTAGCACCACCACTTAACTAAAGAAAAGAAGACAAGAAGGACTATAAAAGGATTTGAACTACAAAGAAGTGTGTGGTGGTTTGGAAAGCAAAGTCTTTCACCATCACCCAGCGCTGCTTTGTTCTTATCTTGCTTGCTGTAATTCTAATAAATTCTGTTTGGGCATGATCCGTTTTGGTCTCAATTTATGACAAAAATCACAGTGAGATAAAACTCATGTGGCTGCTTCGTTTTGCAGGCTGCATCTTGCTGGTTTTGCATTTTGCAGCTGAAGAAATACTGCTTAATCGATAAGGGTGTTATTCATGCAATAATAATGTTTCGTGTTCTCCCCGGGACGTTTTTTCTTACGAGGAATTTGAGCTTTTCCAAAGCTTCCCGTTCTGTGCAGCAGGGCTGGTCCTTGTTCTTCCCAGCTGCTTATTGATCTGTTACAGCTTTTAGAGGGAGCAAGGGTGGGGCTTTGGCACCTTCAGGTCGTGCGTCATCGAGATGTTGCTTTCTCTGAATTTAAGGGAAAAATGCCAAATAATTAAAAGCTTTGTTCCTTCTCGTAGCGATAACGTCTATAAATCTGATAAATATCCAGCCAGCTGTATGGGCACCAAAAGCCCCAGGGGCCAAAATTTTATTAAAACACTTCCCCCTTCACGTTTCTCATCTTTCAGAGGGAGGGGATGGCCCATTTACCTGGTGTTGTCTGGCAATTCCAAGCGATTTCATTCCAGGGCGAAATGCACGGAGGTCAGGCCTGTGTACCTGGAGGAGTTTGGCAAAGGTGACTCGGGGGTGAAGCTGTCGGTGAGTTCCTGCTTTGGAAAACTGCCCTGATCCCTCTCCAAAGATGAAATGAAAGATCTCTCTCCCAGAATTTAAATGAACTCAGCGGTGGTGCTCTCACCTCGTCCCTGCTGGGATGATTATCCAGTTGGGCTGACTGTGTCTTCAGGGAATTTCTTTTGCTGCTTGGAAGGAGTTTCCTTTTGGCTCACAGGTTTGTTTTGTGAATCATCTTAAATCATAACCCTTTAATAGCTCTGCTATTAAAGTATTTTTAGAAAGGTAATCCTGTTGTCCTCTCAGTTACTTTTTCCCTAAGCTGTGTGGATTTGGCTTCACTGGGACAATTTGTGTTAC
This sequence comes from Lophotriccus pileatus, assembly GCA_035583135.1. Taxonomy (NCBI): domain Eukaryota; kingdom Metazoa; phylum Chordata; class Aves; order Passeriformes; family Tyrannidae; genus Lophotriccus; species Lophotriccus pileatus. The sequence goes on from JAWWES010000081.1 coordinate 148,599,192, forward strand.
ACCTTATTACATACTTAAAAATAACCCAGTGGGTTTCAGTCCTGTTAAATACTGCAGGACTTTTCCACAAAGCAGCAGAACAAAAACAAACAAACAAACAAAAACCCAAACAAACAAGCAAACAAGTATGCATGAAAAGTAAAGAGGTTTTTTTATTTGGTTATAATTTATGTTTTTAACATAATTTTAAAAATCAAAACTACTACTAACTTCCGTTTTGGATTGACTGGAAGCATTGATAGGTTCAGGAAAAGAGAATTAATTAAATAACATCTCACAAAGTGTCAGTGACTGCTTAATTTATCCCATCCATGAAAACACAGCAGCAAAACCATAAGGGAAGAACAAAGAGCATCTTATCATTGGGATCACCCAAAGGAGAAAGCCCAAATATTTGTCTGGAGTATGTACAACTAAATTTCTCCATATTTTAAAAACCTCTAGAATTATTGATTTAGAATAACTTTTCATCTCTGCTTAAGAAGCAAACTTAAAAAGCCCCAATCAAACAAACAAACAAAAACACCCAAACACCCAACAAATCTTCTTTTCATAAGTTTCTTTATTTGCTCCAATTTCTTTCAGATCTCAATGAGAATTCCCCCCTTCCTTCTCATATTCCTACCCCATTTTGCTATTTCTCCTGTTATTGTCAGTAATTGGGCCTGAGTTGTAGCTTTCCTGAAGAGTGCTAGACAAAAAAAAAGTAGCTGTTTTTTTTTAGCAGTGCTTAACTTCCCAGTCCTGGATTAATTGGACAATCACACAGTTGGAAAGAGTGAGGTTTTTTCTTTGATAAAAATGCTGTTTTCCACTCAAATGCCTTTTTATACCAAAGCAGTCAACTGCAAGGAGCACAGTATTTGGCCTGAATGCTTCACAGGAAACAAGGCTGATTCTTATTTCCTATTCCCAGACATCCATGGTGGTGACCTGAGATTCCCTGAAAACGGCCCAGCTCGCAGAGCTCGTCTCAGCACGTCCCTGTGCTGTTACCTGTGAGCAATTTAATCCAAAAGATGTTATAGCAACAAGAAAAAGGCCAGAAAAAAAAAAGAAAAAGCCAGCTAATCCTCCAACAACCTTATTTCAGCCTATTTAAAGTCCAAGGGAGACTCGAATTCCGGGACTGAGCAAATTCTGGCGTAAAACAGATGTTTTCATCACGCGCTGCGGCGGCAGCACTAACGTGTCCCGAGCTGGGGAGCACCTGGCACGTCACAGGGAGGAATCACGAGCCATAAAGAAAATCATTTTCGATACTTTGTGCCTTCCCGCATCGGTTACATCTGGATACGTCGGCGAAAGCGGTGGATTTTAGCGGCATTAAGCCCGGATTTATCAAATCGCTGCGTTTGACCCTTCCTTTTCTGGAAACGCCTTGTCGCGTGTGAATTAGGAAAATAAAAGCCCCGGAGCCAAGATAAAAAACTTCGTCTCCCAGGCAGTGATAAGTCAATCACCCTGTCAATAAAGCGTGTCTGACGCTCTCAGTAATCCCAGTGATCAGCTTTGCTTATGGAAGCTGGAGATGTTAAGCCGAGCTCGGAGCGGGGATGACAAGTGGCAGTCGAGAGCGATGTTGACAGGGCTAAAGGAGCCCACGCTGAGAGCAACAGATGTAACACAACGGCCAGGGAACGAGGCTGAACCGGGAAAACTCGGAGATCGGAACAAATCCCTCATCCCACTTAGCTCCGTGACAAAACACCACTGATCTTTTGCTCGGTTCAGCGACGCTGGATAATTGGGAGGGAATATTGGTGGATGCGGAGGAGCCGTGGCACGGCAGTTGGCGGAGTGAAGGACGGGGAGGAGAGCGGCACAGAGAGTGAACTGAGGAGATTCCAGCTCTTGTTCTCCCCTATGACTTCTTCCCCAAGGCTGGGTTGGGTCAGCTTGGAGCAGCCTGGTCTAGTGGGAGGTGTCCCTGCACACGGCAGGGGGTTGGAAATGGATGATCCTTAAGCTCCCTTCCAACCCAAACCATTCTAGGACATCTAAAGGCATGAAAATATCCAGAACGTAATAGAAAACCTCCTGTTTGTGATGCACTTGTGAAAAAAAGTGAGCCTGACAGGGATCCCCTGAAATATAATTAGGTATATAGAAAAAAAAAATAGAATAAATTAAAAAATAGAAAATAAAGAAAAGGTCTGGATTTAAAACATTTAATTCTGGTTTAGTTCACTGACTGGTTTTAAGGCTGAATTCCCACTATGAGACTCAAGTCTCTACTTTGTTACTGTTATTAGAGCAGCAGTTTCTGCCACTGATGAGGCAAAAACTGCCCTTTCTGCCTCTGCTCTCATCCAGTTAGTAGATTTTGTCCTGAATTACACATTTTGAAAGGCAGGAGATTATTGTTTTCCACACATTTGTGCTGCGTGATGTGGCACTCAAGGCCATGGCTTAGTGGGGGACTTGGCAGTGCTGGGTTTACGGTTGGGCAGGATGATCTTCTCCATCCTAAATGATTCTGCGATTTTATGATTCTACACATCTCCCACAACACATTATCACTCTGTTCAGTCGGCAAGTGCCACCGCAGAATCATTTTTAAATAATAACACCGGCCTGAGAAATGTGATAAAATCTCCCATTTCGTAAAGAAAATTTTAAAAATGCCCAAAGGCAAACACCAAGTTTTGGGGATTCACTGCTGAAAGCAAATGTACTTTTTTCCAGTGTTTATGAGGACTGAGCTGAACTTCTGTCAAGCTTCCCGTCCACATTATAAGACAGTAAGAGAAAGTCCAAAAAAACAAGAGCAAGAAAGATCCAAGGTCTAGACCATGTAATTTCAAACAAAGATGAGCTTGCCAGGTCTGGAAAATTGAATATCTGGGGAAATGGAAATAACTTCTCAGATACATGAGGGCTTGCTGCAAAAAGAAATAGAAAAAAACAAAGCTCTTTTCCATGTCCACTGAGGACAGGTCAAGAAGCCATTGGCTTAAATTGGCTTGGATTGCTGGGAGAAGATTTAATTTAGATATGAAAAAGCACTATCCGGTATTGGGGATTGGAAAGCACTTGCACAAACTACCTGGGAAGGCCTGGACTTTCAGCTGCTGGAAGTTTCCAAAACCAGGTGGATTCACAAATCCATCGGCGGGAACGTTTTCTGTGATGGTTCAGATGATGCGGGGGATGGACCAAAAGATCTCCTGAAACCTCTCCCAGGGCTACATGTTTTGTAACCTGGGCAATGTCGGTGGGAAGGGTTGGATTGATTAAGTTTCTGAGGGATTTAAATCCATTATCTTTTAAAATAATCTTTTTTTTTTTAAAAGCAGTGTTGTTTCAGACCCAGGTGCCCATCTCCTCCTCCCACCACCACAAATGGATGCCAGAAAAGCACAGGGGAGATTTTTATGACCACTCCAACTATTTCCTGGCCCTGCTGTGGTCCTTGCTGATTCCTTCCCCCAGCTCTCCACCCAGATTTAAGCCCATAAAACTGTCCATTTGTGTCTTTCATGTCTGACACCTGCTGCATGAAGAACTTTCTTCTTCGTTTGATTTTGAATCTCATTGCCTTCATTTGAAGATGTTAATCCCTGCACTAGAGGAAACCAAATTGTTACTCCCACCCTCTTCTTCGTGCCTTTAAAAGATTATTTATATCAGTCAGGACCAGATAAGAGGATAATCTTATCCCAAGGCTGCTTATTTCCTTTAAATACCTTTTGTTAAACCTTTTCTTTTTTTTTTTTTTTTTTAAATCCCCAAACATTTTGTTTCCTGGGTTATTGATACCCTAAAGCCTGTTAACCCATTAAAAAAACCCCAAGGGTTCTGTAAGGTACAATTAACCAAAAGTGAAACATTTTTTGTCTTCCTTCATCAAAGTTTCAACTAATTTGTCTAGTTCAGGTGTCAGGTTTATAAGTGTGCAGTTCCCTGGATCTCTCCTGGATCCTCTCCAGTCTTCACATACGAGGGAAGCTTTAAGTGAAACTTTGCACATTGTTGTTAATAATTCAGATATTTAATTTTTTATTTGCTCTAGAACTCTTGGGTAAATATATCCACCCCTGCTGCTTTGTCTGTGTTTATTCTGTCTTTTTAATCTGTTTTTTCATATTTTTTTTTCAGGCAGGCTTTTTTCCTGAATCCTCTCCTCAAAGAGGGTCTGGGATGTTTATCACTCCCATTTCTTCCGTATTTCTTCTCATTTCTAATAGCACCATTTACCCTCCTGTTCAACTATTCTGGCTTAATTTTTTCTCCAAGATAAAACCAGTAGTGGTTTCTTTCCTCCTCAACACCCTGACAGCGCTGTCAACACCTGTAAGGATTTAATTCCTCTACCTTCCCTTTTTAACTTGCATTTTTTAAGAGCTGGTTTCTGCCCAGTGCTGCTGCTGAATTTGGACAGAGCTTAAGTGGGCTGCTCAGCCCCACTGGGATGTTGATCCAAGGTACCTTGTGGAATTTTGCTGCAGGATTTTGACCTCATGATGAGGTTTCAGGCAAGGTTTTTATAGCAACCAAGGGTGGCATGTCTTCTTCTGGGGTCAGTCACCAGCTGCTGCTTCAGGCTCAGTCTCTGTGGAGGTGTGTTGGTCTCTGATGGTCCTATGCAGGGCTAAAGGGTTGGACTCGATCCTGATGGGTCCCTTCCAACTCAGCATCTTCTGTGATTCCATGAAGATGCTCAGAAGGCTGGAGCACTTCTGCTACAAAGAGATGTTGAGAGAGTTGGGCTTGTTCAGCCTGCAGAAGAGAAGGCTCCTGGGAGACCTTAGAGCTCCTTCCAGTGCCTAAAGGGAGCCTAGGAGAAAGACTTTTTAACAGGGCCTATATTTATGGAACAAGGAGTATGGAATATTGCTTTTAAATTAAAGAGGGGAGAAGTAAATCAGATGTAAGGGAGAGATCTTTACTGGGAGACTGGTGAAGAACTGGACCAGGTTTCCCAGAGAAGCTGTGGCTGCCCCATCCCTGAAAGGGTTCAAGGCCAGGTTGGATGGGGCTTGGAGCAACCTGGGCTAGTGGAAGGTGTCTCTGCTCTTGACAGGGGGGTTGGAATGAGATGATCTTGAAGGTCCCTTCCAATCCAAACCATTCTATGATTCTATGCCCTGCCTTTCCTACCTCTCTTTATTTTATTGTTGTTTCCTGGAGTTTCAGTTCACAGAGATTGTTGTTGACATGTTTTGCTCTCTCCTTCCATCATATGGATTGTCTGATATAGTGTCCCTTTGACTGTTTTCCCTCCACCAGGTTTTTGATACATGTATTTCCACCTCTTCATTCGGGCTCAAAAAGGCCAATTCCATCTTCTTTTCCTCTGAGTTTTCCACTATTTACATAGCAAAACACCTACTGCCACTTCAGCTCCTGTCTTGACAACCTTTTCAAATGTCAATCTTTTTGTTTTCCATTTTCTCCTCGATTATTTACTTCCCATGACCTATTCTTCATTGAGAGGCACCACATTTGTATCCTCATTTTGAGAATTGTCATCCCAAACCATATGCTCTTGTGCACTGTTTGGCTCCCCTCACTCCCCGCTTTAAAAGCTCCCTCACAACCTCCTTGATTTTAAGTGACAGTGCCTCAGATGAACTCTGTCTCTCCTGTTCCATCTTCTGATGCTCTACATGTGTCATACGAGCCTGAAATTGTCTTGCACTCATCCTCTGCCTCTCCCCCACTCTCCCTGGACCTGCAGGAGATAAAGAAGCCTTTCAGGGAACTTTATCATAGAGATCCTTCTCTTTGGTGTCTTTTCCAGGAGCCTAAATTCTTCTTCCACATACAGGACCTCTCTTTCCTGTGTCCCATTTGGGCTGTGACCACATCACCTGCTTCCTCTAATCTTCCATCTACCTTTACATGCTCTAACAGTAAATGGTCTCATCTTTTATTTCCTAATACCTTTAATAAGTGATAACTGCTTTCCTGATTGATCCTCCAAGCATCTTAATTTTCCTGTCCTCTTGCAAATGGTCTTAAAACCTTGTTGATGAGGGTTTCTCCATGATTTCTCTGGAGGAGGTGTGGAAAAAAAAAATATTGCCCAGTAATGAAACCAAAACCTTTCAGCATGATTTAAACTTTGCGATGACCTGGAAAGGAGACAAAGCGAGGGAGATTTAAGGATATCCCACTGCACAAGCCCAACAGCATATGCCTTAATTAAATTTAGCAGCCTAAATCAGCTCCTCCCCTCCCATCTGAGTGGCTGGCAGATTCTCTGTGATGGGGGAAATATGCTTCCCTTCACCCTTCTTGGCGTTTCTAAATTTCTCCCGAAATTTCTCAGTGTCGTGACTGCGACAGCAACAGTGGGAGCCAGAAATGAGACAACAACTCATCACACAGGCTCACTTGAGGCACTTTGGTTAACAAGGTGCTCACAGGACAGGTTGCCAATACTGATGGGATCTCTTGTTAATTCTCGCATTGGAAATGAGACCCAAATTAAGAAATTTTAGCAATTGCGTCCTGTTTCCTGAGAAAGGTTGGGATGGTTACTCTGCAAAAGTGTCTGGAAAAAGGTTTCTTGGGTTTTTTTTAGGCACTTGTGTCCATAAATTTTGATGCTTTTGCTGTTAGGATTATAGAATCATAGAATCGTATCATGGTTTGGGTTGGAAGGGGCTTTAACCATCATCTGGTTCCATGAGTGGGGACACCTCCCTTTAGACCAGGTGGTTCAGAGCCTCATCCAGTCTAGTCTTGAACACTTCCAGGGAGGGGAATTCCAGGGATAGGCAGTATTAAATGTTAGATATCTAACATTTTCTCCTGTGCATATCCAGAGGTGCTGCTCTCTCAGCAGAGCTTTCTTTCCCGACATTTGAGGAGGTTCGTGACACTTTCACTCTTTACCAACACCCCGGTGAAGCTCATCTCAGAAGCATGTTCTGAGTGATCCCAAATGACACAGTCCTGACTGCCTGGTGATGCAAAATCTGTCCTTTTTGTGCTGTAACAGAGATTGTCTTCCTTGGGTAGGAAGTGGGTGGTTTGGACTCAAGTCTCTCAGGTTGGGAGGTTTCCAAACTCCCATCCCCATGTCCTAGAAAAATGTGCTAATCACGCAGCTGGGTTAAAGCTGCTCTCTATCCTTCTAGGCAAAGCTGTGCTTTTGTGTGGAAAAGGGGCCTTCAAGCTTCATAAAACCAATGAAGGAACAGCCAAAAAAGCAGCATGACATGAAAGAGGGGGATCTCAGGCGACCTCTTGGGGGAGAGCATCGAAAGGGTGTAAAAGTGGACTGCAGAGGACCTTCAAGGTTAAACAAAACACTCATGTTTGAAGTGATAAAGAAGAGGGAGTTTGCTTGAATTTCCCTAATCCTCATATGGAAGAGCTATTTCCTAGAGGGTGTCCAGTGAGATAATAGAGGTGACCTCCCTCGGTGGATGTCCTTTGTGAGGTTGTTGTGCTTCATCCTTGCTCTTGAATAGATTGCCTGGGGATTGGAAAATTATTTTGCCTTTCTTCTTAAAAATGAGTTTTCACTAACCATTGTAGTGGGCTACAGCTGTATGTTTCAGAGGAGAGGTTTTATCACCGATTCCTTTCAGGCTGAGCATCCTTTCTCATAAAGGAAATAAATGCTAAATGCAAATAGACCCTGCTCTCATCAGGGCAGCTTTGTTCTTCGTGTTGTGGCAGAGACGAGCACAGGTCTGTGCAGTCTGTCTGTGCTGGAGGGGACACACAGCAGCACTGAGAGCACTGAGACCTGGCCTTGCAACCCTGGCACATCACACCTGGATGTGTGCTGCAGTGTCTGGGCACCTTCACTGCCTCATCCCCAGCTTTGGTAAATTTACTTCCATGAAGTATCCTGATTATTCAGCCATTTCAAAGCTGTCATTGATGGCAGGTCTCCAAGGAAGAGGCTGGGTGATGCAAAAGAGGCATCCACAAGGTAAACCTTCCTCTGCTTCAGGACTGAACAGATGTTCCAGTTTGTGGCCAGGAGGATACTGCATTATAGGGAATCCCTCCATCCTGAATCCATTAAAATTCTTTTTATCTAAAGCAGTGTGGGCAGCAGGTCAGGGGAGGTGATTCTCTCCCTCTGCTCTGCTCTGGTGACACCCCACCTGGAGCACTGCATTGTCGTGGGTTGGCCCTGGCTGGACACCAAAGTCACTTTGTCACTCCCTTTCTTCAGGGGTTGAGATGAGAACAGGGAGAAATCACTCACCAATTACTGTCATGTACAAAACAGACTCAACTTGGCAAAAATTAATTGAATTTATTGCCAATCAAATCAGAGCAGGATGATGAGAAATAAAACCAAATCTTAAAAGCATCCCTTCTCAGGATTAGCCTTATTTCCTGTTATTTACCTCCTTCCCACCAGCAGTGCAGGGGAACAGGGACTGGGGAAAGCAACCCTGGCACAGGAAAGGTGTGGACCTGCTGGAGTGTGTTCAGAGGAGGGTCACCAAAATGCTCAGAGGACTGGAGCCCCTCTCCTGTGAAGACAGGAGGTGAGAGGTGAAGTTGTTCAGCCTGGAGAAAAGAAGATTCCAGCCTGACCTTAGAGCACCTTCCAGTGCCTGAAGGGGCTGTAAGAGAGTTGGACAGGGACTTTGGACAAAGGCATGGAGTGACAGGATGAGGGGAAAGGCTTCACAGTGAGTTTAGATTAGGTATTTGGAAAGAATTCTTCCCTGTGAGGGTGGGGAGGCCCTGGAACAGGTTACCCAGAGAAGCTGTGGCTGCCCCATCCTTGGAAGTGTCCAAGGCCAGGTTGGACGGGGCTTGGAGCAATCTGGGATAGTGGAAGGTATCCCTGCCCATGGCAGGGGAGTTGGAACTGGAAGATCTTGAAGATCCCTTCCAACCCAAACCATTCTGTGACTCTGTGATGATTCTAAGATTATTCTGTGATTTAGACAATTTATAACAGGGATATTTTCTAACATGAGAGGGGTGAAACACTGACAGAGGTTGCCCAGAGGGGTGGTAGATGCCCCATCCCTGGAAACAATCCAGGTCAGGCTGGACAGGGCTTTGAACAACTTGCTCTGGTGGAAAGTGCTCCTGCTCATTGCAGGGGGGTTGGAGCAGATGATATTTAATAGTCCCTCCCAACCCAAGCCATTCTCTGATTCAATTACGCTGTAGCTCATTAAGACAACGTGTCCCAGGGTTTGACACAGTTATTGGTGCTGATGTGCTGTTGAACAGAACCTCCACCAAGGATCAGAAGGGGCTGCACTCCAGCAGTGAAGCAGCTCCACTCCAGTCCCGGTCCACAGTTAATGTGAAGTCAATGGAAGAACTTCTGGCGAGTCAATAAGTCTTGGATCAATTCCCTATGTCAGTCCCCCAAAGTGCTTTTGAATAATGTGTCCTGAAGGCTTTATACAAAATCGAAATTAGTGTTTTCATTTACTTGCATATCATCAGAATAAAACTTTTTTTGGAAATTGTTTTACCTGGTTATTTATCTGTTTGGAGATTGGAGCTGAAGTCTATTGATCAGCTTGATTAAACAATGTGAAATCAGAGCGAGGCCGGTGCTCCAGTTTTAATGAGTTAGTGCTTTCCTTTTATTTTTCTCAGGCAGATTTGATGAAATGAGATACAAATCTCCACACCTGCAGGCCACTGAGATAATGCAGTGCTGGGGCAGAGGAATGGAGTGAGGATACCTGCACTCATCTGCATGAGAAATGCAGAAAGGGGGGATGATTAACTTTGGAGAATGTTTTCCCATAGTCCAGCAGCTTGAGATATTGATGAATTGGTGCTTGAATGAGCCAGACCTCTTGATCTTAAAGTGATATAATTTCAAACACAGCAGAAGTAAGTGTGGGCCAATTGATCCATTTATTTGAAGTACAGAATATCACAGCATCACAGAATATCCTGAGTTGGAAGGCACTCACAAGGATCATCAAGTCCAGCTCCTGACCCTACACAGGGCAGCCTGAAAAATGCCACCATGTGCCTGAGAGTGGTTTAGATGCCCCTGATTCAGTGTTCTGATCTGCATTATATCTGATCTCAATGTGGGCTGCCACCAGAAGAGGAGCTGGTCCTGCTCCTTCCACCTCTCAGCTGATCCTGGCTGCACATTCCTGTGCCTTCCCACACTCGGAATCCCTGTGGGTCCCTTCCAACTTAATACACATTCTGTGATTCCACAGTTCTATTTTAAACATTTCTATTAGAGTTTAGTGAAATATGAGAGGTAATATAACAGGAGAGGATCGAGGAGATGTGTCCTTTAGGCCAACAATTTCAAGGTTCAGTTAATCTCTGTCTCTTGGCAGTTGGAAAAGTCCCACCACAGGTGAGCAACCTGTGTTTTGCAAAGATGAGGTTCATTAGGCTCCTAAGAAAATGGAACTGCTCCAACTGAAATCACCTGAAGAGAAAAGTGGGAATAAGTAGAGACCTTACAAAGGGGGAAAAGCTCGGTAGAGGAAAATGCATTTAGAGCTCAAAATTTTAGCAGGAGCATTGCTAAAAGTGTATTCAAATTAACCCTCCCAAAGAAAATTAAAATAGAGAGCAAGGATTTTTCAGCACTCAAACATGAAAATGGGAAGAAAATGGTGAATAAGAAATACAGGGCAGACATTAAAGATAATGGAAATATGACCTTGCAGTTAAAGGTCTACTTGAGCTCAGTTTTCTATGAGGACTCTGCTGTAGAACCTGCTAAAGGAAGACAAGATGATTAATGGGAAGAGGACTGTGGACATGGAAATTTCTATTACCAAAGTGGAAACCAAACTCTCTAAACTAGTTTCATTTAGCTGGGGAGAAGGGAGGAGATGTGGAGCTGGATAATCAGCACTCTTGATGTCTGAAAGAGCTGGCTCAGGAAATCAGTGCTCCATCTCGAAGCTCTTTAATAAATGTATGAGGTTGGGGGTGGTTCCATCTGCGTGTCAAATAATAAATACAGTGACCACGTGTGAGTGCAGGAAAACAACCACCCAGCCCCAGAAATGTGCAAGCTTTAGAATAAATCTCCCTGAAAACAAAAATGAATGAATAATTAAAGCAAAGAAACGACCAAAGGAGGTGAGAATAAATCAAGATGGGAGGAAATACAGATTTATCAAAGGCTGTTTGTGTCTGATATCTTTCCTTAAAAAGGATAACCAATTCTTATGGATGAGAAAAATGCTTTAGACATAATCCACTTAGACTTCAATGAATAGCAATATTGTGCCACATGGGATATTATTAACTGGAGAAAATGTGGATCATTTCCAAAATACTAATGTGCTAAGTAACTACTAAAGAGAAATGACCTGGGGTTCTGAAGGGAAAAGAACTTGTAGTTTGCAGGGCAGTTTTTAGTGGAGTTTCACAATGCTCTGTCTTAGGACTAATCTTATTTAATGTTGCCACTGGTGACCCTGCCTTAAAAAATAGAGCTTTACTAATGACTTTTGCAGACAGCACAAAGCTGGGAGGTAGAGGCAATTCAGGGGAGGGTTGGTGTGTTAGTGAGGTGAATTGGATGGAGAGCTGAAAGATATAATGGGACAAAGAGGGAGGTCGTGTAGGGGGGGGATTAATAACAAGAGAATTGGCTCTAAAGCTGGAGCTTGGCAGTGGAAAATGAGGGACTAAAAAGGGCAGGTTGTGTTTGCTGATCACAGAGTGATACAGCCCTGGAAAAGCAAACATCCCAAGGATGCTGAGGAGTTCTCAGGAGAGGCCTTTGGTGAGATGGAAGTGGGGCCTCTTACAAAACAGGGTCCAAAATCCTTGGCTGCCACACATAACAAATGGGACTTCAGGCTGGTGCTCTGAAGTTGATCCAGTTGATCCAACCATCAGTGGCATGGAGAGCTTACCAAACAGCAAACCTAGAAGCCTGGGACAGAGAAAGCTGAGAGGGAAAATATTCACTTTAATTCACTTTATTTATATATTTAATTTATTTATATGTTTAATTATATTCACTTTAATATAAGTGAACTTAAGGAACAGAGGATTCTTTAAGAAGAGGCATAACAGGGATCACAGAACCACAGAATCATAGGAAGGGTGGGGTTGGAAGCAAGGTTAAAGATCACCCAGTTCCAACCCCCATCCATGGGCAGGAATGCCACCCACTGGATCAGGATGCTCGGAGCACTTATGCAAGAATGAGGCAAGAGAGATGCAGGAATAAATTGTTATATATTGAACACGGATTAATTTAGTCTGGAAAGTCTTAAGAATTAAGATGGAAGTGTCTGGAACAGTGTCCTAATCTAAATAATGGGAACAAAAGTCCTTCCCTGCAGGTAGATTTATGAGGTAGAGACTGAAAGATATCCCTGGATGTGCCACCAGCCACAGCACAGAGTGGGTTTGGACTGCCCAGAAAGACTCTGGATACACTGAGCTCAGCTGGGTCACCTTCAGGCCTGAGCTGGGATGTCTGCATGATGCTGCATTTACAGCTCTGTGGCTCTGGTAGCATCATAGAATCAAAGAACAACCTGAGTTGGAAGAGATCCATAAGGATCATCGAGTCCAGCTCCTGGCCCTGCACAGGACACCCCCAAAAATCACACCTGAGATCAGTGTCCAAAGGCTTCCTGAACTCTGGCAGGTGCACTGTTGGTTCCAGGCACGAAATGTTCTGCTTGAGGTAGAGGAGACAACTGTGAGGGTGAATGAGCTGGGCCATGCTCTCAAGGCAGCTCTTTTTCTACGTGGAGAAACTTGGGAGCCCAGGGTGCTCCCTGTTTTAGTTGGAGCACTGCCAGCAGATGGAAAATGAGCAAGGATGAACCAAAGCAACTCAGAGGAGAACAACCTGGGGGTGCTGGTGGGTGAGAATCTGATGATGACCTGGCAGTTGTTCACTTGCAGCCCAGAAAATCAACCTGGGTTGCATCCAAGGCAGGGTGGGCAGCAGGTGAGGGAGGGGATTCTCTTCCTCTCCTGTGTTCTCATGGGATCCCACCTGGAGCACTGCATCCAGCTCTGGGGTCCCCAGTAAGAAGGATGTGGATCTGTTGGAGCAAGTCCAAAGGAGACCACGAGGTCTGGAGCACCTCTTCCATGAAGACAGGCTGAGAGAGCTGCAGCTGTCTCAGCCTGGAGAAACCAGGAGAAGAGAAGGATCCAGGGAGAACTTGGAGCACCTTTCAGTACCTGAAGGAACTACAGAAGAGTTTGAGAGAGACTTTGGGCAAGGGGATGGAGAGACAGGGCAAGGGGGAATGGCTTCAGACTGAAGGAGGGTTTAGGTTTATGGAACAAATTTTTCCCTGTGAGGGTGGTGAGACACTGGCACAGGTTGCCCAGAGAACCTGTGGCTGCTCCATCCCTGGAATTGTTCAGGACAAGGTTGGATGGGGCTTGGAACAACCTGGTCTGGTGGAATGTGTCCCTGCCCATGGCAGAGGTGTCAAACTGGATGACTTTTCATGTCCCTTCCCACCCAAACCATTCTGTGGTTCCATCATTAATGCCCAAACAAGGCCTCTGCAAGGGAGGAGAGAAATCTCTTGTTTGCACTTTCTATTTCTACCTGCTGGGTTGAGACTAAACCTCACAGGCAACTGCAGCTGCAATCAAAGGACATTTCTGCAGCAAGAGGGAAGGACATGTCCTTAACTGAGCTGTCCTTTCCCAACTTCTCTGAGTAAATGTTTCAGCAGAACAAGGAGTCTCTCAGTACAAGGCAGAGCTGCTGTACTTGCACAAAACGATTTCCACGCTCCCTCACACGATGTATCCAAAGCAAACGTTCAGAACCAGCCAGGAGACCTTACTCAGCAGTGACATTGCACCTCCTTCTTGTAAAGGATAATTTACTCGGCCCCTTTCTCAGTTTACCGAGTGATTGAAATACAGTAGAAGGTTAAATGTCTCACCTACAGCCCAATATAACCCTCTCATCTCCCTCCTGAAATTACAAAAACCCTCACACTGGTAAGGGCAAAATACATTTCTTTGAGGCACTGATAGTTTGCCCAACAGTAAAATAATGAACAATAGAGAATTTTATAAAAGAAACTTTCTTTTTTTTCTTTTAGACAGTCTAAATTTATATCTCCTCGCGCTGCAGTGCCTTATCCACATCAAATATCAATTCCACAGGTTAAGAGCAACATGTTTGTCCTTGCCCTTGTCAGCTCATCCCAGTCAAGGAGTCCTCCTTATGTGGGATTAGCTGTGAGAGAGAAAGGGGAAAGGCTTTCCCCCGTGGAAGAGAACAATGTGTCACTTCTTGAATCATGTCAACAACCACTCTGTCGTGTTACCAGGGGCGTCTTGAGGGAAATTCTCTTCTCCTGTGGCTGCTGCAAACTGGGAGCCACCAGGTCACTGTGACCCGACTGGAACAGTCAGTGGGGGAGCGAAGTGGGGGACTGACAACGCGGGAATCCTGGGAAGACCTGAGAAAGGTTCACGGAACAGTCAGAAAAGCTGGATATATTTTTAACATTGACTGTGAAAAGGAAAATACTAAAGGGGAAAAATAATAAATATAACTTCTTATTTAGGTCTGAGTGATGTTTGTCAGAAACCCCCACTCGAGTGACAGTCGGTGATACTAAATTCTACCCATATTTGGGATGTGTCAAACGGAAAGCAGTGATCCACTGAACAGTCAGACTGAAAAAAATACAATGAGGGATATCAGTCCTTGTTTGGAGAAAAAGGGATATGGAGGAGAAACCCATCATAACTCCCTTGTATTCCCATAGTGACGAGAGAGGACCGTCCTTGCCGGTATCCATGGTGTGTGTAAGCAAGGAATATTCCTGATACAGAAAGGGCTGAGAGCTGCCATCAGAGAGTTTTAGTGGCTTAAAGGGAAAGATAGAAATTAAAAAAATAACTGAAAACCAGTCCCCACACCTATATTTGTGCTCATTTAGATGAGTCAAGCAGAGGGGTTGCTCTTCGGTGGGAGGACTCGGAGAGCACAACCGCGTCCTCCCCTCGTTCAGCTCCAAGTGGCACCTTGTTGCAAGCCAAGAATTCCATGCAGAAGAGGAGCAATAAGAGCACAGGGTGGGGAGGGGATTTGAGACCAGCAGAGGACTGAGACTTAATGAAGGAACAGTGGGATGTCGTGGAGGAAGGAGGGATTTTGCCATTCATGGAATCAGCTGCAGCTTGAACACGGTGCTGCAGCAGAACTGAGACCAACACAAAACATGCCTTTGGCCTTGCTAACTTTGAGCTGATCCTTGGAAGGCAGTGATGGATTCTTTAATTTAAATCATTAAAATAAGCCCAAATCAAAACACCTTCTGAGAATGCATTCAGAGAAAACCCTCTTGTTGTGCCAAGAGTAGCCTGCATGCCAGAGCTCTAAATAAACAGTCTAAATATACAGGTTCATAAATCTTGTGTGTGAAATTAAAACAAGGGAAAGGACATTGATTTATTATAGGTTTGTTGGAAAGCTTAAGGCTTCGTCTTTCATTGTAATAACAGTGTCCTCCCTGCTCCATCAGGGGGCACAAGTGCTTGACTTCAATTGTGATTTTCTTGGTTTTTTTGGTAATTAGAAGGTCAGCGGGATGTGTTCCCACAACAGCAATCTCCTCAGCTCCACTTTTAGGTTGTTTGTTTCTGGATTCCCATTAACAGTTCACAGCTCAGTCCAAGTTCCCCAGAAAGAAGCTGACCTTGAGCTTGCAATCCAACTCTTGTTTCAGGGAAAAGGTTTTGTAGGAAATGCCGGAAAAATCGGGAGAAGCGCTTGAGAGCTCTGGGACATCACATAAGCTCTGCTTCTTATTAAGGGTTAACCACAGAATTATAGAATGGTTTGGGTTGGAAGGGACCTTCAAGATCATCTCATTTCAACCCCCCTGCCATGGGCAGGGACATCTTCCACTATTCCAGGTTGCTCCAAGCCCCATCCAGCCTGGCCTTGGACACTTCCAGAGATGGGGCAGCCACAGCTTCTCTGGGCAACCTGTACCAGGGCCTCATCACCCTCACAGAGAAGAATTTCTCCCTAATATCTGGTGTAAAATCATCCTCTTTCAATTTAAAGCCATTAATAAAGCAACAGTAATTTTATACCAGATGCCCTGGTTTATTCAAAAGACACCTTTTGGATAACTCCTGAAAATGTGGGGTTCTTTTCTTTCCCCCTCTCTTTCTTTGTTTCTTTGTCCCCCACTCGTAGTGCCTCCATAACCCCTAAACCTGGGTGTGCCTCGTGTGGGGAGAAGGGGGAGTGTGGGCAGGAAGCCTTTTCTTTTTCACACAACTCAAAATTGTGGCCTGAAGGATTGAGCCAGGCTTGAAGGCACCAGTAAGAGTGAGAAATAAAGAAATTAGGAGAGAAAGAAACAGGAATGGAGGGGCAGATGGTGAGTGTCACTGAGGGTCAGACTTCCCTCCTGGAATGTGCTGATGAGCCCTGTGCTGTGACACACCAGTGACTCTTGTGTAACACATCCTGATTTAACACAGTGGCTCATGCACTGTGGAAAGGAGCCTTCATCTGGCCTTCATTTGCAGACCATGTGGCTACCAAGATTATCTCTGAGATATTCAGGGCCCCTGACAAGTCAAGAAAGGCAGAAGTTGGCAAACTATTGTCTGATGTTTTGAAAAGCGAGAAGAAAGACCAGTTAATTCCCAGTTCTGCCTTAGTCTCATCCTCTAAAGGGTTAGACCAGCTCCCTCCATCTCCATGAATCACAGCCTTGCTGTCCTCTGCAGTGTCATCTCTGCATTTGGGATGTGCACTTATTTTCCAACTCTGTCACTTTTCATGATCTTTATCTCCCTAAAACTTTCATGATCCAGATGTTCCCTGTTGGCTTAGGTGGCTGTGCTGGAAACCACCCCCACTTAGTTCTGCCTAATGCCTGTGACACAGGCCTGTGTCCAGCAACCAGAGGAAGTAAATAGTGTCTACAGAGCATAGTTATATTTAATTAAAATAATAATAATAATAATAATAATATCTCAGGCTTTGGAACAGCACACCACCCTCCTGGTTCACTGCCTGCACACACAGCCCCACAGAACAGCTCTTCCTTCTCTGATACCTGAGGGCTGAGTGGCTTTACCTGGATAACAGTGCTCACTTCTCTCACTTAATAACAGGAAATGTTGTGTCAGTTTGGAGGAAATCAAAGAAAAGTTATCTGGGGAAGGGATTCTCTTAATGTGGCTCAGTGTCAGCTCCTGAAAAAAGCTTTGGGAGACTGTTTTCTCTGCTCTAAATAGCATCACACTGGATTGATACCTTAAAACACCCGGCACACCTGATTTATTTTTAATTTCCAGATGGCTGAAGAAAATCTTCATGCCATCCATGGTCAGGTCTTTCTGTCAAGTTGTTTTTTATTGGTTTTGGTTTTTTCTTTTTTTTTTTTTTTTTTTCCCTGAAGGTAGGGACTGCATTTGAAAATTCCCCTTCTTAAGCTCACTTGCTCTTACATAAACTGTTATAAGACACAAAAGGCACTGAGAACAAGGAGCAGGTTTGAGCCAGAAACCTGCAAAAGGCATTCAGGGCTCCAACCATCCTCTGGGTGGTCATATCCTCCTCCTTTACACCTCCAAGGAAGCACTAAACAGGATGTTCTAGAAAAGTTGCCTGTTTTTGGGGGGGAAAAAAGTCTATCTTTGTCCACAACATTTTTCTCCCCCCCCACCAAGAATTTCTTCTAAAGCTGGATCGCTAAAAAGGAAACTTTATTTCCCTGCAACACAACTTGCCTGAACTCCCTGTGAGACAACACTGCTCTGAGCATGGTGGCACTGAGCACAGGTAGATACAGGTGTTTCTGGCTTTGGCAGTGGCAGGGTGATGTTGCAGTTGCCTTTTCCCTTCCAAAGTGCCTCAAATGTGCAAGGCAGCAACTTTTTTCTCCCGTGGATCTGGGGTTCCTCCCTGGCCTGGAAGCAGAAGTGCCAAGTAACTCTGCTTTCCACCCAAAAGCAGAGGTGGGAAAGCAGGGAGCCTTAAGCTTTGGTGCCGTGAAGACTGATACCCACATCTCAGTGCAGCTTTGGACCTGAGCATCAGATGCTGAATAAGTGAGTTTGGGGGTTCTTTTCTCCACAGTCTCATTGCAGTGTCCCTGTTCCCCAGGGAAGTGGTCGTGGCATCAAGTCTGTCAGAGCTCAAGGAGTGTTTGGACAACACTCTCAGGCACATGGTGGGATTGTTGGGTTTGTCCTGTTCAGGGCCAGGAGTTGGACTTAATGATCCTTGTGGGTCCCTTCCAACTCAATCAGGCCAATGAGATGAAATTTTCTGCTCTTTCCTCAGAGGTTAAACCTCAGGATTCTCTGGAGGTCAGTATCCCTTTTTTCCTTCTTTCACTGGGTAAGAGAAGGCCACAGACTCCAGTGCTGTGATGAGTTTCAGCAGTGACAGCTCCCTCCCTGAGAAAAGGCACAGCACAGACACAGAGAGGCCACAGGTACTGAAAAACCCCTGGAGAATAACAGTGAAAATGAGAAGAAGATGTGAAAACAACATGTGAAGAGAAAGTGAAACAGTTGGATTTGTTTAGCCTAGAAAAGAGAGACCCGAAGGAAGCCAGGGGAGAGTTCTTCCAACAAAGCAGAGGGAGACTGTGGAGATCAATAGTTCTGTGCCCTTGGTGACTAAAACAACACAAAACCTGTTCAACTTCCAGCAAAGAAAAGAAATTAAATGCCATAAAAGAAAATGAAGAGTGAATGTTGTCTGGAGAGGCTGTGAAAACTCCTTGGATGTTTACTAGAAGGCCTGAGGCAAACAAGCTGCAGAGTGGTGTAGGGATCCTTGACTCTGCCTTGGCACAGAGGAAGGAGATGGGGCACAGATTCACAATTTGGGGGCAAACAATGTACCTGAGAAGGGGAGAAGCAATAAAAAATTACTTTCAACCTTGTTGTTTCCCTCTACCCTTGTTCTCCCCTGCTCCCATCCCCAAAATCCGTATCTTTGAAGCTGTGTGAAGAAAAGCAAACACACACCAGCATCACCCTCTTTTCTTTGAATCGGTGGAGATGGCAAGATGAGCACAAAATAATTTTCAAGGTAATTTGTGAAGGACAGTGAAGCAGAGAGGTTACTCATCTCTCCTAGAAAAGAAGGATAGCTCAATATTAAAAAGCCCAAAAGCTCTGGGAGCCCATGACCTTTAGGCCCATCGCATCTCTTGGAAATCCACTCCTAAATAAACATTCCTGGCTGACCTGTGTGCTCCAATAAAAACGGCATATTGCAGTCATTTGCTGGTTGGGGCAGAGTCTTGTCAGCTCATTCACAGCACATTTACTGCCAAATCAGTCCTTTAATCATAGAACCAGGAACCTTACACACAGGGAACAAATCTCCCTCATTAAGGTGAGCGAGTTCCCACCTCAGCCCCTGGGACTTCAGCTGCTGTTTTGGGAGGAGGTCTTGTCACCTCCTGTGTGTGTGAGTCACAGCTGGCACGACCAGGGGCAAAACTGCAGCCTTGGACTCTAATAATGCTGGTTGCCCACTCCTGAAGGAGCCTTCAGTATCCCTGCCCTAGGGCAGAAATACCTGTGCTCCATTTTCCCTGCATACAATGAATGGTGATTTTTATTCCTAGAAGTCTCATGGAAATAATTAAGTCCCGCTCAACCTCGGTGTAGTGTTAAGATTTGACCCTTTATGATGGGCAAAGACTGGGAAAAGTAAAATATGAGGTATGGCTGAAAGTGTTGCTTGTGCCCACCATCCTCAGCCTGCTGAGGGACATCAAAGTGTTGGAGTGAGTCCAGAGGAGGCCACCAAGTTGACTAGAGGGATGGAGCCCCTCTCCTGTGGGGAAAGGCTGAGAGAATTGGGATTGTTCAGCCTGGAAAAGAGAAGGCTTCAGGGTGACATAACTGTGGCCTGAAGGAGCTACAAGAAAGATGGGGAGGGAATATTTACAAGAGCCTGGAGTGACAGGACAAGGGCATGGCTTCAAAATGAAGGAGAGTAGGGTTAGATTGGATATTTGGAAAACATTCCTCACTGTGAGGGTGGGGAGGCCCTGGCACAGGTTTCCCAGAGAAGCTGTGGCTGCCCCATCCCTGGAAATGTTCAGTGTCAGGTTGGATGGGGCTTGGAGCAACCTGGTTTAGTGGAAGGTGTCCCTTCCTATGGCAGGAGGCTGGAACCAGATGATCTTCACAGTCCCTTCCAACCCAAACCATTCTATGATTCTCACACCTCAGATTTTGCTGTCAGCTTTTGTAGGGGGAATAAAACAATTCAAGTTGCTGTTGATATGTAAAATATTGGGTGAGGCTTAAGGGCTTTAATCTGTGTGAGCCACAGGCTGTGTTTCAAGGATGCACATAAACACAGGCGTTTCTGAATCAGGGCCCTTGCAGATATTTGCCACCAGAGCTGAAATTCCCACTGGCTTCCAGAGGCAGAAACTGCAGATGCGATATGCTATTTTTTTTTTTTTTTCCCTGGGAGACACTGTCTGCAGTCGAAAATTAAATACACTTGGAAAATTTCCTGGGCAGTAAGGGCAACCAGCACATCCCGAGCTGCCTCCGTGCGAGGAACTTGTTTGGATGCAAACTGCCAGATGGGCAGGAAACCTTGGAACGAACGCGCCGAGGCCGGAGCTGTGCCCGGGAGGGGGGTTGGAGAGCCTCGCTGGCACGAGCCAGAGGCACGCCAAGGACCTCAACAACCTTCTGCTAATATAGATGGATCATGTCCTGCTGCCTGAGGACGTTCCCAGACAGTTCAATGCGCTGCCAGACAGCCGTCCGAAAACGCTGTCCCCAAAATCATCTTCATCTTTCCCCACACCAGCCATGAGAAAAGCGTTTCGCGCCAGCGCGTGCCGTTCCCTGACAGTTCAGTCACCACCATCCTCCTTTTTGGGGGGCTTTTTTTAACAGGCCCTCTGTCCTCTGAGGGCACCAAATAAAAGGCCAGTCACTTATTTCATAGAATCACAGAATCCTCGAATGGGTTTGGGTTGGGAAGGACCTTAAAGATCATCTGTTTCCAATGTCTCTGCCATAGAAATTTTGTGTTTAAACTGTTCGGGAAAACTCAAATCAAGGAAAAAAAACCAAGCAATAATTTGGAGGTTGCGCTGGTCAAATTTGATAAAAAGAAAAGGGCTCCTCAGTGTAAGGTTATCCCATTGTGCCACTGGCCTTGGCTCATATTGTAATAAGTGTTGTCACACCAATCAGTCACTTTTGACCCTCCAGTCCAGGTTGCCATTTTCCATGTGAGTTAATTAGTTGGTTGGAAATCCAGAGGAAATTGAACTTATGCTTGAAATTCCCTTTTCCTGTTTTTTTTTTTTTCTGTAGAAGATGATAATCCCTCAGAGGTTTCTAGAACATTCTCATTCTAGAGAGCACAGATAGCAGTGATGTAAATCACTGTAGTTCAATGGTAAAATGATGTCAGTTGGAAAAAAACCCTGTGGAACACATATTTTCATCTTTCTAACTCACATTGTTTCCTAGACCTGGATGGTATTTCCTGATCTTAAATTTTATAATCAAATCAATTTTGTCCAGTACAAGGTATCTCAGCACCTGAGAGTGTTTTTATTTCTCATCATAATTATTTCATCATAATGGAAATCAGCTTTATCTGGGCTGTGATTGCACATTTCTACCGGACTCGAGGTCTTCCACGTTAAACCTCCCATTGCCCTTCTTGGGCTCCCTCAGTCACTTCAGTGACTGTGGAAATCTTGACCCAGGAAAGATCTGTCCAAATCCAGGTCCTGCCACCTCAACACCAACCTGTTAGACCTCTTTTATCCAAACCGAGGAATTTCCATACGAATCTGAGAACTGGGAAGACGCAGAATGGGACATTCAACCCCCAGCCACAAGAAGTCAGACCTTCCTCTTCCTCTTCCACAGAGAACTGTGGCCAGCATATCTGTTTTGAAGGAGAACTGTTGCATTATCTGTGCCTCCAGCAGATAAGTTAAAATATAAAAGTACATATCCTTATTTTTTTTAATTCATGGGTTGAAGTCCATGTAAGAAGAAGAAGGAAAGACATTTGCATGCTGAGAAATGTTTATATACATGCAGACACTTAGGAGATTTTATTTCATTAAAATTAAACCAGAATTCCTCTAAAGAGGCATTCAAATGAAACTTTTTGGGTAAGTTAAGTGATCTTTTTGTACGTGAGAAGCATTAAAAGCCTACAAATGAAATGTTACACGTGTTCAGAACAAGAATAGTGTATGTCAATGATGTGTTTGCTTCTATTTTAGTTTGTTAAAGGGAATCATAGTTGGTATATGAGCTGGTTTGTTGACAGAGGGAGGAAAAAAAACATGAAGCCAAGCCAAACCATTCCACCTACAATATTAATTAACTCCAGTATGAAGAAGTCATTCAGTTTTTATCATTTTTTAAAAAAAATATATTTATACACTGATTAGAAAAACAAGGACCAAGCTGCTGTTTCTTAACTCATTTGAGCCACTCATACCATTAATATATTAAAAGTTTAGATGTCCTGTAATTTGAGTGTTCACATTTTCCATCCCATTTGTGGATCAGATCCAGAACTCTCTAAGGATTCCCATTGATCACATGGGCTTTTTTATCAAAATGTTTCCAAGTGTCCTGATAAAATCCTGCCACTTGTGAGGTTTGAAAGCAAATTATTGCACATAAAAATCAGCTTCTATTGGGTAAAATAAGAACAAAAATAATAATCTTAATTTGAGGTGAAAGAGGCTTGGAAGTGGGACCTGAATTGATGTAAAAGCTGAAAAATAGAAGTTGAAGAAGAATATGTGTTGATTTTTGTACCACAGTGTTTCAGTCCTTTTGGATGAAATGCTTCTGGTCATTCCAGTCTTCCTCCTCACCTTCCTCTGGAATCAGTCCCAGAAGGAACTTGGCAAGGACTGGAGGTGTCCTGCAAGGCCCTCTGGCACATGGCAATGTGCACACAGATGACCTCCTCCCGCTGCCAGTGGTGCCAGGGACTCCCAAACAGAGCAGGAACTGCTGAGACAGACTCAGCCAGGGCTGCATCTGGGAATTAGTCTCTTCCTGAGAGGCTCTTTGACTTTTCTGCAGCTGCAAAGTGCACGTGGGGAGCTCATGATGAAGAGGAATGTTTGAGGATGTCCTACACGGAGGATAGCACCCTCAAAAGGAGCAGTGAATTTGGATGTTCAGGGCCATGAAGATGATTAGAGGGAACACTTTCCTAAGAGGAAAGACTGAGGGGTTTGGGATTGTTCAACCTGGAAAAGAGAACAGTCCCAGGGAGACCTTAATGCAGCCTTTCAGTACCTAAAGGGGCTCCAAGAGAGCCGGAGAGGGACTTTGGACAAGGGCAAGGAAATAGCTTTCAGCTAAAAGGGAGTAGATTTAGGTTAGATGTTGGGTTACCCCTTATTTCCACAAGACCTAAAGGCCCTCCCTTTGTTTAAATAATCATGGAATCACAGAATGGTTTGGCTTGAAAGCAAACTTAGAGATCATCGAGTTCCATCCCCCTGCCGAGGGCAGGGACAACTTCCATTTCATCCATTTCTTCCAAGCAAGGAAAAGATCAGCTTAATCATCAGCCAAACTTGTGCAGGACAGAACTGAAGCAGAGTGGCTGCTTTTGGCACCTTTCAGTGTAAAACCTTCCTCGGGAAACCTTTTAGGAAAAGTGAGGCCTAAGGCTGCACAAATTGCTCTTAAGAGAAGCCCATTCGTGTTGTCCTCAGCAGTGCCGAATTACACTCCTGAAATAAAAATAATAGACTTTCCCTGTCAAAGTGTGCTGTTACCCCCTAAAAATCTGCCTTTTGCACTTTTTACTCAAGTAAAAAAAGAGGTTGGTTGCATGTGAGGGAGCAGATCTGTGGAAGGCCCATTAACAGCTCGGTAGGCACCAGAGATGGAGACCAGAAGGTCTCCTGGCAAAGGTACACCGAGGTCCATTTGTCTGCTAAAGCCTCAAGAGGTGATGGCAAGTGAGATCTTCCTGATGGGTCCTGAACAGTGGTGGGCAGGGTCCTCATCACAAGTCTCTGGGAACATCCTTTCCCAGCCCAGGAGCTTCTGGGTGTTCATTCCAGTGTGAACAGTACACTGAGTGTGTCTGAATCCGGCAGGGATCGGCAGGAATGTGTCTGAACTACAAAAGAAGTGATACGGATTAAAATATCAGAAAAAGTCTCAGCAGAAGCTCTGAGATGGACAATTTGAGAAGGAAAACAGAGCTGGGGAAGGGTCTGGAACACAAGTCTGGTGAGAAGTGGCTGAGGGAGCTGGGGGGGCTCAGCCTGGAGAAAAGGAGGCTCAGGGGAGACCTTATTGCTCTCTGCAACTCCCTGAAAGGAGGGTGAAGCTGGGTCATGGTCGGTCTTTCTTCCAGGTAACAAGTGATAGGATGAGAGGAAATGGCCTCAAGTTGCTCCAGCGGAGGTTTAGATGGAATATTACGATTTATTTTTCACAGAAGGGGTTGTAAAGCATTGGAACAGGCTGTCCAGGGACGTGATGGAGCCACCATCACTGGAAGTGTTCAAAAAATATGTGGATGTGGCCCTTGAGGACGTGGTCCTGTGGTGAACGTGGTGATGGTGCTGGGCTGACGTTTGGCCTTGATGATCTGAAAAGCCTTTTCCAACTTTAGTGATTCCATGATTCTATGACTGAGAAAATTCTCCTCACTTGACCATCAGATATAAGGCAACATGCAAAAAAAAGCAACTTGTAAACCAATTTTTGTGCAGGGTTTAAAACACTTGAAATGTTTTCCCCAATGAAGACGTGAAGGAAATTACAACATTGTCGCTTTGACAGGAGCAACTTGTGTGCCACAATAGTATCTACAATAATTCCTATGGGTCATTAGGTTGAAAGAACAAATTAAATAGAGTTGTTCTGCAAAATTCACCCATTGTTAAATAATGTATCTTGTTAGAATAAAAGCACTGCATATTTTGGGTGATATCCTGGCTCCATTTTCAATCAGAGGAATCATTTAAAGGCCTGGTTGAAAGGGGTGTATTTTCCTCTGTGGCCACCGGTGCTTTAAACCATGGAAATGTTATAATGTTCCTGGCAGATGTTCATTCCTATACAGTAGAAAGAGAAGTGATCTATTGTCTGCTTAATTATTTCCAATACAAGAGTAAAAATTCATTAGAAATGCTTGATATTGCAAGGAAGTGCATTAAAGTCAATTGGCTTCACAACGTGTCGTCATTTGCAGATGACAGAGCTAATTCTGACGGCCATGGACTGCTGCTGTTGGTCCTTGGTCACGTGGAAATACGAAGCAAACAAAGTTCTCAGTCAGAGATTATATCTCTGCTCAGGCAATGTGACATTTTTGGGCCCCCCATGACAAAGATGTCACTGAGGGGGGGCTGGAGGGTGTCCAGGGAAGGGCAGCGGAGCTGGGGAAGGGTCTGGAGCACCAGGAGCAGCTGAGGGAGCTGGGGGGGCTCAGCCTGGAGAAAAAAAGGCTCAGGGGGGACCTTATTAATCTCTACAACTCCCTGAAGGGAGCTTGTAGCCAGGTGGGAGTTGACCTTTTCTGTCCTCTGGTTTTATGACATAACTGGGGGAGAAAAAAAAGTAAAGAAACAAAAGCCCCACGAGCTCTTTGTGCACAAAGCCTTTTTCAAATATAGAGTAGAATCAGCAGCCTGGCAAGATAAATAGAAGTGGGAAATCATCATTCAAAGTGAAACTCATTTGGTTTTAACCAGCTGAAGACTTTGGATGTGCCAGTGGAGCCAGAGCGATGTGGGAGGCAGGACAGATCACAGAGTGCTTGGCATCTTCGAGAAATAGGGAGAGGATGTTAATTATTCACACAGAATACTGAAGGCTGAAATCTAGAAAATTCCTAAAAAGTGAAACTTTTAAACATAGGGACAACAAATAGTATGAAGTGTCAGCTGAATGTTCGACATCATTATCTACCACGCTTTGGAAATTTACCCCAAGATTGGTCTTTGGAGAAAATTTGGTTTTCAAGGCTCTTGCCAGAGGATTTCACAGAAATCATTCTTGAAACCAGGAAAATGTTTATGCACATCCACACAATGTGATTTTCTTCATGACTTTCAATACATTTTAATGTGTTTTCCTGCCCTAAACCCCTTCTTTTGTATGTTGGGGGAAAGCTACTTGATTTAATTTTCTGACTTATTTAAAGAAGGCAAAAGTAAGAAGGAAAGACTTGTTTATAATCACTCTTAATGTGTCTTTTGAAATGTGTTAAAGGTCTATCTGGTTTTTATGATTCAGCATTAAAGCTTAGAATAACCTGATCCTACACTGTTGTTTAGACATAACACAGGAACTAAAAGAAAACCTGTAAATTATTCTGAAAAATTGCTCATAAATTTCTATCTCACCTGAAAAGACTGTGACAGGAAAACCAGGAAATAAATAAATAAATAAGTTTTATTCAGCAACACAAACTACTTCTGAAATACCTGACA
Organism: Lophotriccus pileatus; assembly: GCA_035583135.1. NCBI lineage: Eukaryota > Metazoa > Chordata > Aves > Passeriformes > Tyrannidae > Lophotriccus > Lophotriccus pileatus. Next base: position 148,625,567 of record JAWWES010000081.1, read on the forward strand.
TTTGTGGTTTTTTGTGGAACACAGTGTTCTTAATCTAATTTATCTATTGTTGTTTAAAAGCAAAGTTTACTTTTCCAGGATGCCATAAACATTATGAAATAAGTGGGATCAGCAAAAGGATAGAAGGAAGTGAAAGATCAAGAAGAGTGTGTTTCCATGCCTCAAGATACATCCATTCAGAAATAATCACATGTTTCTTCTTCAAAGACCACTTTTTTCCCATTTTTTAAAAATATTGTGCAATTTGATTTATTCAAGGCAGTTACGAAAATCGTCTTTTCTTTGTGTAAACAAACAAGTTCCAAAAGCTGATAAATATTTATTCTGTTAAAGTTAAATCCCTCATATCTGTTTTTTTTTTTTTAAAAAAAAAAAAAGTAATAGATTTTAAAATAAATGTTTTATGAAATATCTCAGAGATCTTTTGTTACTTAGAAAAACAAAGCTTGTAATAACTCAGTGGATACTTGAGGGCAATATAAGGTTCACTTTAGAGAAAAATACTTGATTTATTAACAGAAAGCAGTCTTTCCCTGAAATCTGTGATAAAGCATCGTCCTTTATTCCGTGTGCTTTGCCTGAAGCATTGATTAGAATGTGTAATTACAGAAAAGGTCTGCTGAAATCATTAATCAAAACAGGCTCTATAGAAGTTGTCAGCAGGAGATGGGATGTCTACACACAAATACGGCAAAGGGGATGGGAGGGTGAAACCTGGATGGGCAGCCCTGTAAAATGGTCCAGGTGGATGCAGTTGGGTCTGGATCTTGCCAGGAATAGGTAACAAGCGATAGGACAAGAGGAAATGGCCTCAAGTTGCTCCAGGGGAGGGTCAGATTGCATATCAGGAAAAAATCCTTCCCTGAAAGGGTTCTCAGGCATGGGAAGAGGCTGCCCAAGGCCGTGGTGGTGTCCCCATCCCTGGAGGGGTTTAAAAGACAATGATGTGGCTCTTGGGGATGTGGTTTACTGGTGGCCTAACACTTGGACTCAGTGCTCTTAAAGGTCTTTTCCAATGTAAATGCTCCTGTGTTTCCATTTTAGCACTTTGGCTGCTAAATCATTGTTATGACCCGCCCCAGAAGGGAAGGGTAACCAAGATTCTTGTGAATAAATCCCCTGGGGTGGATTGGAGCGAAACAGCACTGGATAATTGATGTTTGTAAATAGATCTGTGTGTAGGGTTTATTTTGGAACAATTTGGTTTCAAAGGTAAACAGGTATGTTGCCATTTGGGGTGTTATCATGTATAGCAATACAGCAAAAAAAAAAAAACCACTAGAGGAAATGTATTAGGGAAGGAAGAGAAAGAAAGGGGAGCTATTTATGATCATCACCCTCTGGATCCAGCAAAGAAACCTGGTGGTTGCAGCTTCCACGTGTGTTGGTTGAAGGGGTGGCCACAGTCGTGTCAAAGGGATGGTCTCAATCCCCCCCCCAAAAGAGATTTCCTGAGTTATTCTCCACTCCAAGCTCGGTTGAGAACACCCAGTACCTCCCCTGGGGTGGGAGTTTTACACTGGGTGGTGTCAGGGGACATGTTACGGGTCTTTGATGCTCCCCAGAGGGATTTTCACAGCAGAGCCATCATGTGAGAGAGGACACTGGCACGAGGAAAAGGATTCTCCCACCTCCCAGGATTTGCTTTTCCCTTATCTGGCAGTCCAGTCTGTAGGTTCAGGTGTGCCCCCCCTTCTGCACCAGGGCCATTGGACGATGGCACCCCCTGGTCTCATCCAAAGATCCCTTCCCAGCTGGCATATCCAGTTCAGGGTGGGTTTTGCTGGATGAGCAGCTGTTCTTTTGCAAATTTTACTGGATATCAAGGTGTCTGTAACAGCTCATAGAAAGTAACAGCACCTGAACATCTTTTGGGGTTTTTTTTAGTGATTAATTAATCTGCCTGTTACCCAGACATTTTTCTAGAAACCAGGTAGAAAAGGGATCCCATAAGCAAGCAGTGGCATGTTCAGAAAATAGAAGGGGGGTCCTGGTCTTCAGGAATTCCTCATTTACATGCAGGAGGACAGATTGTAAAGACAGTTGTCAACCGGTCCAGGAGAACAATGCCTTGGCAATGGCATTGTCAGAGTGGTTAAGGGGTGCTCACATAAAACAGAGCTGAAGTTAAGGAAACTTAATAAAAATTATAATTTCCAAGCCATCTGCAGTAAATATCATAGTCTCTCTCATTTCCTCCTCCAAGACATGTTATTGTGCTCCAGAGTCAATGCCATCTTCTGCTTCCTCCTTCCTGACTTCCCCCCACCTTCCCAAATGCTGGCACGTTGTTTTAACCAGTATTATCAGAGGGGGTTTTTTTGCATGTTTGTTTTCACAACAATGAAATAAAAGCCTCTGAAATGCCATTTTTCCCTGCAGTTTTTGTAACTGCCTTTATTAATGATGCTTCCCTCTGTTGGGACGAGCTGATTTATTTTATTATATTTGCCGAGAAATGTATCTGGAAGAAAAATAAACCTTGAGGAGCAGGCCTTTATCATGCCATGCATGCTTGACTTTCAAACTGATTTTACTGGAAGCAACATTATGGGGACAAAGCTGAGGCGCTGCCGTTCTCCTGAACCTCAAAGACACGGGGAGTCCTGACAGTCCTCCAGGAGAAACTCCTGAGCTAGCAGCGTGTCCATTGAAATTCAAGGAAGTGCCTTCCCTTTTCTCTCCGGTTTCAAACTTCTGAGTTCACAGAAAAGCAAGGCAAGTCTTCTGCTTTGAAATGATCTTACCCTGGCGAAGGTGGGAGTCACCTTGGGTACTCCAACTCAGGCGTTCAGCTTTCTCATATGGCTACAGGACATTTGTGTTCCAGGAGGAGACCTGAGCAGACTAAGGAAATGAAGGATGGTCTCATCTGCTGTCCATTTTTACTCATCAGAAACTGCAAATCCCACTGGAAAACGTCTCTCTTTGCCTTAACTTTAAAAAATACAATAAGGAAGAGTGGCTGGTTAAAGAGGTAAGGCAGCTTAGAGGAATCCCAGCAAGGGCTGACCCAAAATAAGACATGAGCACTGAAAGAATTCCATCCAGGGTGAAGCTCACCTGGGTTCAACAGGAATATCTCCAGAATAAGAGTGAAGTTCCAACATCCTAACTGCACTGCCGTGACCAGTGACAGGACTCAAGGGAATGGCACGAAGTGGAGTCAGGGGAGGTTTAGGTTAAATATCAGGAGAGGGTTCTCCCCCCAGAGGGTGGTTGGGCACTGAACAGGCTCCCCAGGGCAGTGGGCACAGCCCCAAGCCTGACAGAGCTCAAGGAGCATTTGGATGATGCTCTCAGGCACATGGTGGGATTCTTGGAGTGCCTGTGCAGGGCCAGGAGTTGCACTCCATGATCCTGATGGGTCCCTTCCAACTCAGGGGACTCTGTGGTTCTGATTCTATGATCTCTGGCCAGTGGACAGTGCTGGTGATGGTGCTGCTGGGTCCTGTGTCACTGACAGATTTCCATTTCTGTGCATATTAACCTCATGATAACTGCTGATGGGAAAGCCAATCTGCATACAAATATGAGGGTGTCCTTCTCCAGCCATATCCTGGGCTGCATCAAAAGCAGCGTGGCCAGCAGATCAAATGAGGTGATTCTTTCCCTCTACTCTGTTCTTTTGAGACCCCACCTGGAACTGCATCCAGCTCTGACGTCCCCAGAATGGGAGGGTTGGGGTTGTTCAGCCTGGAGAAGAGAAGGCTCCAGGGAGACTTTAGAGCCCTTCCAGGACTTGAAGGAAGGTTACAGGAAGGGCTGCAGAGGGATTTTTGCAAGGCTGTGCAGTGACAGGGCAAGTGGAATAGCTTTAAACTGAAGGAAAGTAGATCTAGATTGATTATTAGGGAGAAATTCTTCCCTGTGAGAGTGGGGAGGCCCTGGCACAGGCTGCCCAGAGAAGCTGTGGCTGCCCCATCCCTGGAAGTGTCCAAGGCCAGGCTGAATGGGGCTTGGATCAGGCTGGGATGGTGGAAGGTGTCCCTGCCCACGGCAGGGGGTTGGAATGAGATGATCTTGAAGGTCCTTCCAAGCTAAACCATTCTATGATTCCATGATAAGTTTTTCCAAAAACACAATCCAGGGTCTTTGGTTTCCCACCCCTCTGCCTCCAAACCCTTCTCAGCACACACATTCACCCCTTGGTCAAGCCTTTTCTTCTAGAAAACACCTCCTGCACTTTTATAAGCAGAGGGCACATGCTTGGGAGGGAGAAATGGATTTAGTGTTCAGCATTACATTTATTCTAATTCTCACAGGGATTTTGACATGAGAAAACAGAGTGGAAATCTTGGCCAAGGTCATGGATAAGACACTTCTTGCTTAGGATCTGATCTGGAGACGTGTTTAATTTTGATCATTAGCTGAGGAATGTTTGTTCCTGGTTTTACAAATGAAATTTAAGTCCAAAGTTCAAAAGCCCTCGAAAGGCAAAAGAGGGCTGGGTTTGAACCTTTTTAAGGATAACTTTCTATAATTCAATTTTGGTTTCAAAATCATGTCCCACCGACTTTGTGCTGTTGAAATCTACATTAATTAATGATGCTTTTACATGTTCTTAAGATCACCACGACTTTTATCACTGTCTTAATTAACACTGATGTATTTCAAAGTTATCATTCCAAACCAGTTTATACCAAAATTAGTCAGTAAGAGGCTGTGCCAGAGCCACGCAAAAAGTGATTCACCTGTTTCGCTGTGACTCAAACACAAATAATTTGGACTTTATTTCATGGACAAATAATTTCCAATAGCAGCGTTTCATGGCAGAATAATTCTTGACTAACCCCAGTTGTCATGGTGTGTCAGTGATGAAGCAATGACTAAATTCAGGTAATATTTTAAACCAATTTCAGCTTCTAGATTCAATATTTTCTCTATTTTCTAACTGATCACCATGCATTCACTATACAGGCTTTATGTTTCTTGCTGGGCCTTGTCTACATCCAGCACAAGAGTTTAAGAAGTTGTGGTGACTTAAATGTCCCCACAACCAGACCCCAAGGACCTCCCTTTCACAGAGAGCTGCTGAGCAGAAGATTGAAAGTTCCATTATCTTCTAATTTACTTACTTATTTTCCTTAAAACTAACCTGGAACTTTGACCAAGATTTATAAAGCTCTGTCAGCGTGACCAAAAGTGGAATGGGTAACCTGCAGTGGGGGGAGGGGGCATTAAGAACAAGCAGAAAGTCAGTCAGTGAGTAAAAAACTAAAAATAAATTAAAATAAAAACTGGTTAGTCCCACTTCTGGTGTCTGCAGCGTCCTGCAGGCCAACCCCTCTGTCTAAGTCTGGACCTCCAGAGATGTTAAGATTTTACTAACAATAACCACCCCCAGATCTGTCCCGCTCTCTGTATTGTGCACATCAGTAAGATATTCACTGCTAATTTCTCAGTGGGAAGCTCTTGAAATCCTCTCTGAAGACTTGAATGTCTTACAAGTTTTATTTTTTGCACTGGAGTTGCCGAAGGTGAGCCCAGCAGTTTCACCACCCACGCTTGGCGCTGAAAAAAAAAACAAAACCAAACCAAAACAAGCTTCTAATTTTCAGGGAGAAGGTCCTGAAATCCCCACCCACTGCAGGATGGTATTTTAAACTCTCCCACAAGAGTTGATTATGGTGAGACCCTTAAATTACCACCTACATCCACACACCCACATGTGTGTGCACTTGGGCTCTGGTAACGTGGAGCCCCGGAAAACTGACTTTTCCAGGGATCTGGATGCGGGTTTCTACACGTTTGTTGACAGAGCAGAGGTGAGAAGTAGAAATCTGTTTGCAAGCTCTGCACAGGGGAGTTTTCACCACCAGAAAACTCCGTGTCTGAACAGCCTGGAGCTCATCTTCAAGCTTGCACACCTGTAAATGTTTCTTTCTTCGGGTTCAGCCTGGAAATTGAGTTTATTTTCTGTGCTGCTACTGCCTTATATCAGGGTGGTGTTTCAGCCTGGGTAGAGGTTATGCTTGTCCTTTTAGAAAGAAAAAGAAACCACTCAGAATAATATTGAACCTGTTGATGGACCATTTCATGGGGGGTGAAGGTGAGCAAGCAAAGGTCCCTGTGAGACAAACACCATCCCTGTTTGCCAGGGAGGGGAGCAGAGGCACGGGAGGAGGGAATGCCCTGACTGATTAATGCTCACTGGCTCTTGCCAGGACAGATTTAGGAAGAAATGTTCAATCTCCCAATTAGCAGTTTACTGTCTCAAGTACCCAATGGTACCTCTGCATATTTTATCCCCTCCTCAGTCTCTGGGACACTCCAGCCACTTTTTACTGAGCTCTGATCTGCTCCCAGGATCTGATCCTGTGATATCCCTGCACTCATTCCCATCAGGGGTTTAGTTTTGGCCCCAGCTCACCAGTTGGGCTTCTTGCTGAAACTCCCCAGTGTAAGAAGGATATAAAGCTGTTAGAAATGACCCAAAGGGGGGCTGTGAGGATGGTGAAGGGTCTGGAGGTGAAGCCATGTGAGGAGTGGCTGAGGTCCCTTGGCTTGTTCAGCCTGGGGAAGACTGAGGGGAGGCATCGTGGCTACAGCTTCCTCATGTGGAGAAGTGGAGGGGCAAACACTGATATCTTCCCTCTGGGCACCAGAGGCAGGACCTGAGAAAACAGCATGAAACTGTGTCAGGGGAGTTTCAGGCTGGATATTGGGAAAAATTTCTTCCCCCAGAGGGTTGGTTGGGCACTGAACAGGCTCGCCAGGGCAGTGGGCACAACACCAAGGCTGACAGAGCTCAGGGAGCATTTATACAATGGGGAAGAAGTTCTTTCCAGGGAGAGGGCTCAGACCTTGGGATGGGCTGCCCAGGGAGGGGGTGCAGTCCCCGTCCCTGGGGGTGTTGAGGCAGAGCCTGGACGTGGCACTCGGTGCCATGGGCTGGGTGCCAAGGTGGGGTTGAGGCACGGGTTGGACTTGATGATCTCAGGGGTCTTTTCCAACCCAGCTGATCCTGTGATTCTGTGACTTTCTGTTCCTAAAAAATACAGCTATTTCTCCCAACATCCACTCTACATCTCTGAGTAATATCTGGGAACTTGGCTAGAAAGGCCCACTTTCTAATAGCAAATAAGGTCATTAACATCCCAGCTGAGATTCTCAATATGCAGAAAGTCAGGGCAATTAGAGATGTTCAGCATCCTCTTAACAGCTGTGCATTTTGTGTTGGCATTTCAAAATTCATGGCCGGATTTGATGCTCATAAACGGGCATAGCATGATCCAAAAAATGTGTTTAAAAACAACACAGAATATCCTGGGTTGGAAGGGACCCATGAGGGTCATTGAAATCCAACTCTTGCTCCTGCACAGGACAACATGAAGAATCACACCATGTGCTCTGAGAGCACTGTCCAAATTCTTCTTGTCATGTGGCTGCAGCTGATTGGGAGAGACCTTGGCTGTATCAGGACTCCTTGATTTTCTAAACATATATGACACCTCTTTTCTTCTTCCCATCTGTTTCAAGTTAGAAGTGGAAAGCTGATTGCAAAAGTAGAGAGAGGGCT
>JAWWES010000081.1:148633188-148659714 GCA_035583135.1 Lophotriccus pileatus
ATATGACACCTCTTTTCTTCTTCCCATCTGTTTCAAGTTAGAAGTGGAAAGCTGATTGCAAAAGTAGAGAGAGGGCTATAAAAAAAAGCAGTGTCCCCAAGTGCTAGGTCTGAAATGTGTCCTTATGGTGGGATTCTCCACAGCTAAACAGGGTGTTAGAAATGCTGGAGACTGTTCCGTGCCTTTTCCCAGTGCTGGGTGTGTAAAAGTGCCCAGTTACAGAGAACATCCATGAATGGACTTCAGCTCCTCTTCTCCACCCCAGGGAGGTCCAGAAAGGCAGTCAGGGATGGATGGAGAGAGGAACTCCTGCCACTGTTGGCAGCAGCTCTGGACAGAGAGCAGTGATGGAGGCTGAGCTGTCTTTAGGGCAGCAGGATGCAGCAGCACGAGCCTTAGAACTAGATCTGTGTTGGAAGGTACCTTACACATGACAGTTTTGGCACTTGGGAAGGGGACCCAACTCCTTGAACCATCATCTCACCTTAATGCATCCAGAATAGTCCGGGGGTTTATGGTTCCATGGCTTGGTTAAAGTTCCCTGTCTCAGAGCATCTCTCCCCTAATCCTTGGCAGAACTCAACAGCTTGGCCAGGTCACGCTGGTGAAGCAGATCATGTCCCAGCAATAGTGACAGGGTGTCTACAAGAACAAACATCCCCACAAGTGGGAATAATTGAGCTCCTTGCCGTAGAGCTGATTAATGAACCTCCAGGGATGAACAGCCCTGGTGCTCAAGGACTCGGTGAGCTTAGAAAAACCTCAGTGAAGTGCCCAACCTTTTGAATGCCAAACAAGGATGCATCCATCTGATCTCAAATTCCTTTATGGGAAGGAGAAATTCGGATGAAAAAGAGGAATTCTGAAATTGGTTGGGAATTAGTAGTCATGAGTTGTCAGGCTGTGGCTGAGAGACCACTGGGGAAACATGACCTTTCCTTTGCTCCCTGTTCCTCCACCTCACTCCTACCTTCTCAGAGGTGACACAATAATATCTAACAGCCAGTTTCTCACCTCTGCAGGCTATGACTGACACTGTAACGAACTGAGGGAATACAGCCTGAGGATCTTTTTCCTCTTTTGACTTGGACTAGGAACAGCAAGTCCTCCCCAGCACACACATGACTCATGGAAATCTTTGCTGTGCTTATCCCTCCTGTGTTCCCCTGTTGGGGAAATGGCCTCTGGACTAGGAAGTGCACAGGGTGGTGGGATTCCTGCCATCTCTTTCATAGCACAGAAAGTGGAAACAAAAGTTCCACCTCTCAGTGAAATCAGCCCAGTTGATCAGAGTTTGAGTAGCTTGGAGTGTAAAGATGCACCTTCTCTTATCTCTGGCTTTTAACTTCAATCAGTGACAGAAATGAGGATGCACATAAGTACCCAGCACATGTCTTACCCTTTCCACTGAGCCCACACAATAAACCAGGGAGATCCATTTGGGGCACCAGATCTTCCTTGGGTGAGGACCCAGGTTGTTTGGTGACTCAGAATATTAAGTACGACCCCTCTGAGCCCAAGTTAATGCCAAGGAATGGCCAGGAGGGAAATGAAAAGCTGATAACTGCATGCACAATAATCTGTTCTAAATTAGCCCTGACCCCTCAGGAAAGAGATCTTGGAGTCACTGCAGGTAGTGATTTTATGTGTCATCTCGTTGGTCACCACAAGCAAAATACATGAATAAAATCCTAGAACTTGCTGGGAAATGGATAGAAAACAGAGCCTTTCTTTAAAAGTGTGACCCTAAATCTGTACACTGTGTGCACTTCCATTCATGCCATATAAAAAAGAAAAGGTTGTAGTAGAGTTAGAAAAGGTACAAAGAAGGATGATCAGAGGTGTGGAGTAGTTTTAATGTGAGGAATGGCTGAGCTGGAATTCTCATTGCAGCTGGGAGTCATCCTGTGTGTGCCACCAGACATCTACAGAGGGATGACAGGTCTGAAAAGGGTGAGTAAGGAATGGTTGTTCATTATTTCTCATGCCATGACACACCAGGGGCACCAACGGAATGATCGGATACAGGATTAAAACAAACACGGAGAACTTCCTTTACACACATCATGGAACTTGTCAGGGCAGTTAAAAATATCGTGTTTCTCAGACAGACTTTAGAAAAATCAGTAGAGGAAAAGCTCAGGGATAGCAACCTGATTGTGCTGGTTTTGGCTGGGATGCTGCTGCTTTTCTTCACGGTAACAAGTACGGGGCAAATGTTTGGATTTCTGATGGGAACAGTGTTGATAATATAGAGATGGTTTAGATGTTGCTGAGCAGTTCCTGTGCAGCATCAAGGGAAAGAGGAAGGAAGAAGGAGGAGTTTGGAGTGAGGGTGTTTGACTTCCCAAGTCACCATTACGTGTGATGGAGCTTTCCTGGGGAGGGCTGAACACCTGCCTGCCCACGGGAAGTAGGGAATGAATTCCTTGCTTTCCTCTCCTTGTGTGCACAGCTTTTGCTTTACCTATTAAACTGGTTTTGTCTCAACCCTCTGCTTTTCTCACTTTTGCTCTTCTGGTACTTTCTCCCACCAGGCCAGAGTGAGTGACTGGCTTTAGGGAGCTCAGTTGCCAGCTGGGGTTAAACCCTGACAGTCCCTTTTGGCACCCAAGGTAGGGATAGAAGGGATCAAGATAACAGCAGGTTTGACTGGAATTTGTAGCTGCTATTGCTGTTTTAGCTATTAATTGAAAGCTCCTGTGCTTGCCTGACTTCCCTGGCTGTGTTTTAAAGCCCAGTGCTCGTTAGTGGCTGCTTTGGAGTGACTGCTCTCTGTGGTGCTGCACTGCCCATCATCTGACTGTGCTGTGCCTGGGAATGGTTTCATAACAGCAGCAGAGATGTGCCTGGGCTGGCAGATGGCCAGGGAATCACTGCCCTTCCTGTGCTGCTGTACTGGGCAGGCTGGAACTCCAGTGGGAGTTCCAGTCAAAGGAACTGTGACCTGTGGATGAGTCACCCCCAAACCTCTGTGGCTGTGATTATGCCACACCAGAGCAGGTCCATCTGGAAGAACCTGAGCCCATGGCTATGTCTGTGCTGGACCTCCAAAAGGGCCCAAAAATAAGTCCAAGCTGGAGAAGGTACACCTTGGAGCATCAGTGGCTGTGCATGAGGTCACTCAGGACCACCTCAAAGCATCTGGCTGTGGATAAACCCATGGCAGAACAGGTACAGCCCTGGTTGGGCTTCAGCCAGAAGCAAGGCCATGCTGGAACAGTTCTCCTCTGAGGAGACTATGGCTGTGGATAAGGCTATGCTGGAACAGGTATATCTGAAGATAAGGATATCCCATGGATAAGGCCACGCTGGATCAGGTGCCCCTTGGAGTGGCTGTGAGTGTGGGTAGGTCCAAACCCTTGGAAAGACTGTGGGTCATGTATGAGGCTCCAGGGGGAGCAGGTACACCCCTGAGGGACTGAGTCAGTGGCTAAGTCCAAGCCAGGGTAAGAGCAAAAGTTCATTGCACTGTTAAACCCTGTAACCTGACCCAAAGGGACCAGGGATGGAAATCGTAATGGAAATACCTCTAAATTGTTATAACCCATGATTTGAGCTGCTTGTTATAGGAATTACTCCAGCAGGAATCACCTGAACCACTGGAGGACAAGCTTTATTAGCAGCAAAGCAAGTGCAGCCACCTGACCTGAGCTGGCTTTGGTGCCCAAAAACTCCACAGCACACATCACCTCTCCTGTCCACCATAATAGTTGGAGCCCAAAGGCATGGACTAAAACGAACTCAGTTGGAATTTTATGGGTATTTGTGGACATTTTATGGGTGTTTTATGAACATTTTGATCCACAGATTAGAGGAATGATACCTGTGTATTATATCAAGGAATGGGAAGGGTGGTCATGGGTAACACAGTAAATTGGATAACGTGGGACCTGAGCACGTTGTAAATGGTATGGAATAGTGGGTGGAGAAGGTGCTGCTTTTGGCTGTTAATTTAAGGGTTAATTTTCTGCAGAGTAGCTGATATGGGGTTATGGTTTGGATTTGTGCAGAGCCTTGTTCTCCTGGAGATGGCTGAACACCTGCCTGCCCATGGGAAGTGAGGAATGAATTCCTTGCTTTGCTTTGCTTGCATGTCAGTGGCTTTTGCTTTAACTATGAAAGTGTTCTTGATCTCAGCCCATGAGTTTTCTCGCTTTTGCCTTTCCAATCCTCTGCCCCATCTAACTGGAGAGGGGTAAATGAGTTGCTGTGTAGGGTTCAGTTTCTTACCTTCCCCTAAACCCCCATTATCAGTAGATCTGTGACTGGGTTAGGTAGACTCAGGCCTTGACCACGATGGCAAATTTATAGCAATTAATAGATATTACTACACTGACCCTACAATTTGGTTTCCTTCCAGCATGGCCTTAGTCAGGGTATCTTAAGGAAGTTTAACCTCTGTGATGTCCTAAATAATTTCACTGATATGCATCCAAGGCTGGGAACAACTGATCAGACGTCAGCTCTCAGAAAACAAAAGAAAGAAAGATAGGAAAAAAAACATCTGGAGGCTGTAATGAATCACAACCTGCCCTCAAATCAACACATGGTGCTGTCATGAAAACTGTGAGCGCCGTACTGTGCTGTGTAACCTGCCAGAGATGCTCTGCTCACCCCCGGGAACACCTCAGTGAGAGGAGATTCTAGAAAGTGGGGCACTCCATTTCCAGAGTGATTTGCCCTACTTCAGGAATATCTAGCGGGAGCCACAAGAGGAGCCAGCAGGGAAAAACTACCTGTGGGGAAACACTGAAATCATTATCTCCTTCAGAGGGAAGAGCGCCGAGCAGAATATGGATGTGCTGTTCGAATCCATGAAGAGCTGTTTTATCATGGGAGAAGAAATCCAAAGGAAAAGTTTAAACTGCCGTGGGGAAGAGGGTTTTCAGGTTTATCAAGCAGCTGAGGGAGCTGGGGGTGTTCAGATTGGAGAGAAGGAGGCTGAAAGGAGACCTAATCACCCTCTACAACCCCCTGACAGGATATTGTAGACAAGTGGGGTCGGGCTCTTCACCTGCAACAGGACAAGAGGAATGGCCTCAAGCTGTGCCAGGAGTAGTTCAGGTTGGATATCAGAAAGAATTCCTTAATGGAAAGGGTTGTTAAGCATTGGAACAGGCTTCCCAGGGAAGTGGGGGAGTCCTCATCCCTGGGGGTGTTCAAGGAATGTGGCACTCAGTGCTCTGGACTAGGTGACAAGGTGGTGGTGGGTCAAAGGTTGGACTTGACCTTGGAAGCCTTTTCCAACCTCAGTGATTCTCTGATTCTGTGACATCAGGTGAGATTTTCCAATGGTCAGGACATCTAAACACTGGAATGAATTGCCTGCAACATTTCCATTATGGGAGGCCTTGAAAAAACCCCCACAATTTAAACAGAGATCCATCAACAGAAACCTAAAAATACTGTGTCTCGCTTTGGGACAGGAATATAAACTGTGCAACCTCACGAGTTCTCTCCCAGACCTACGAATTCGTAATGCTGTCACAAACCTCTCCCACAGGCTCGACAATTTGGGTGAAAACATTTTGGGTGTTCTGAATTAATTACAGAGCCTTTTCCTGGGCTGTGCATCGGGACTGGCAATGTCATTTCAGCGAGGTCCATGAAACACAGCAATTTTAGCTTTCTGTTCCTGTGGAGAGATCTTCATTTCTCTTCCCTGCAGCGGGGTTTGAGAAATACTCAGGCTTTGCTGGGTTTTCAGGGTAGAAACTGGGGGAACCGTGTGAATAATTTAATCCATATTTCTTTAATCACAGCCGGCAGGGGCACGGGCTGCAGCTTCCCTGTCCCGGCTTCTGGGTTTTTTTCCAGCGTGAGTTTCGCTCGGGGATGAACATCTCCCAGGTGTCTGCTCTGGCCACGCAGGATGTAAATGCCAGCCCCGTTCGCGACTGAAATCGGCGAGGAGTGACTTGGCTGGCACAGGGCAGGAAATCTGTGTGCTTTATGTAGCTAATACTGCAGAGCCAGTGCCTTGTACACAAGGACTAAGTGAAAAGAACTGGAAACTGGATGTCTTGTTTATTTATCAGATTATCTCTCAGTGCAGTTGGCAAATATTTACTAGGGCTTGTAAGGAGCAGTCTGTAAAAGTTTCTACAGTCTCTGGAAATTCTCCCTTTCTCAGGCATAAACATCTGGTTGGAGAAAGGGGTTTTTTTCCCCTGCTGCTTACATATTTTTTTAGGATGTTCTCTGTGATTTTTTTTTTTTTTTTGCCAGATGAGCAGATTGTTTACTCTACTCCCTGCCTTCTTCTCGTGCTGTTGGCCAGGACTGCTGCAATCCCCTTTCCATGTATCTCTGCCGACTCTCCCATCTTGCATTGGCTTTCTGGCACGACTGCAAGGCAACAGGGGGTATGTGAGTAAACAGTTCCCTTGGGAGGGCTGCCAGAAGGAAGTTCAGTTCCCTTGGGCTGTGAACGTCACCAAAAGACTCTTTTTATGAGGACAGGTGGAGAAAGTTGGGCCCGTTCAGCCCTGAGAAGAGACAACTGAGAGGTGACCTCATCAATTCCCAAAGTATCTGCAGGGACATGTCAAGAGGATGGACCAGGCTCTTCCAGGGGTGCCCAGCAATGGGACAAGAGGCAGTGGGGAGAAACTGATGCACAGGCAGTTCCATCTGAACATGAGAAAGAACTTCTTTCCTGTGCAGTGACTCAGCACTGAACAGGTTGCCCTGAGGGGGTGTGGAGTGTCCCTCACTGGAGATATTCCAGAACCATCTGGACACAACCCTGTGCCATGTGCTCTGTGATGACCCTGCTGGAGCAGGGAGGTTGGACCAGGTGACCCACTGTGGGCCCTTCCAACCTGACCCATTCTGTGATTCTGTGACTCTTTGAAAACCCACCTATGAGCTGCTTGGCTTTGCCCTCCATTTGAGAGGTGGCATAAGTGTCTACAGCCATTCCTTTGTCTCCCTCTCCATCCCTTTCCTCCAGACTGTGTGAAAACTCTCCAAAAATGGAACGAGGGCCACCCAGATGCTCTGAGTGTAAAGTTTGCTGTTGTGACATCAGACACATCCCAAAGCTTTTCCGTGTTGCAGCACCAGACACAGAAACTTGTGTTTGGAGGCACATTTCCATGGCACAGGAATGGGGAAGGAGATCATTTCAGCCCAGCTGTTGTTGGCTCCGGGTCCCTGACAGCCTGGGATGAGTTCTCATCCAAAATGTACCCCATACTGTATTTTAATTAAACTGAACAGACAAACCAATCACGAAGCCATCCAGCAGAGCTAACTTTGCGTTGAGGCTGAGCTGGACTGTGCACCGCCACGAGGAGGGAAACTGGATGTTGGCACAGCTTCTGCTGCCTGAATACTCCCAGCCAAGAGCTGGGATGTACTTTCTTACAATAAAAAGTTGCTGGGGAAAAAAAAAAGAAAAAAAAGAAAAAAAAAGGAAAAACCAGCACAACAATCCACAAAGAAAATGGCTTCAGGACCGTTCCCCTCTCGCCCGTATTTATTCAAGCTGTCTTCCTCTCTCTGCAAATTTGGCAAACAGAGCCTGGCATCCCAGCTCGGGGGACACCTGTTAAATAAATAGGCTCAGTCTCTAACTGCTGCATTCATGGCAGAGTTTCCTGGTTCCCTTAGGCAGCTAATTTTTGTCGATTATCATACAGTACAGAGGGATTGTTTGTGCCCCTGCCTCCCATCCCGGCCCTGCCGCTGGTACCAGGCGTGTCCGCGTGACTCAGGCCCGCTGCCTGGGCAGAATAAAGAGGGGTTTGATTATACCAGTCTGTGATTTATTTTTTTTTAGTGTGAATCACGAGGCAGGGGGGAAAGCAGCCAGGTGGGTTCCAGGGGAGGTGAACTGAGCCCCTGTTGATTGGCTTGGTTTTCCCACATCGACGCCTCTTTGGAGAAACCCGAGGGCTGAAGCGAAGCTGAACTGGGAGCTGAACCAGGGATTAACTGAGAGCAGGAGTTGGTGTTGCCTGAGGCAGAGAGACAAACAAGCTCTCTAAGAGGCAACAAATGGGCTGGGAGGCCCTCAGAGAAGGACTGAGCAACATCAGGCGCCAAGGGGCTGGATTTTAGTACTGAGAACTCCAAGACACGCAGAGGAATTTGAAGTTTTGGCTGCCCCATCCCTCGAATTTTAAAAGGCCAGGCTGGACAGGGATCTGAGCAGCCTGGTCTAGTGGAAAATATCCCTGTCTATGTCAGGGGGGTTGGAAGAAGGTGATCTTTTAGGTCTCTTCCAACCCAAAACATTTGATGATTCTTTGATTCTGTGAATTGAGCTGTCCCAGGACATGCCTTAACACAGGAGCAGACCTGAAAAGCTTCACAAAGCACACAAGGCAACGTGGAGAAGGCCTGGAGCCAGGTCAGCGTGGTGCTCTACATCATCTGGGGTCTATTTCTCCTGAGCTGGGCCTCAGAAGTTGCATATGGTGCTGGGTTGGGATGTTTTCCAAGGAGAACTTGTCCCTCACCACCTTCAAATAGAGGCAGAGAGAGCTCATGCTCCATTCCCTGACCATATGGTCTGACTGTCTGGCACAGCCATCTCCAGCAATCCACAAAGTTGTATATCCAGAGGTGTTAGGGTTTTAAAGGGAGTATAGTTTTTGGTGATGTTTTGTAATTCACATGATCTCAGGAACACAGAGTGGTTGGAGGAACCTCAGAGATCATCCAGTTCCAATCCCCTGCCATGGGCAGGGACATCTTCCACTGGAAAAGGTTGTTCAGAGCCCCATCCAGCCTTGCCTTGAGCACTTCCAGGGATGGGGCGGCCACAACTTCTCTGAGCAACCTGTGCCAGGGTCTCACCACCCTCACAGGGAAGAATTTCTTCCTAATTTCTAATCTAAATCCCCTCTTTTTATCGCCCACCAGCTCTCCTTGAGCTCTGAAGTTTCAACAATGAACTTCAAGACTCAAGAGCCAGTGGAGGATGTTGTGTAGTCCAGAGAAAAGCAGGATCCAGGGCAACATTATTGCTCTCTACAACTGCCTGAAAGGCAGTTCCAGAGATGTGGGGGTCGGTCTCTTCTCCCAGGCAACAAGTGACAGGCAAAGAGGAAAACGTCCTCAAGTTGCACCAGGGGAGGTTTAGATTGGATATTAGGGAAAATTCCTTCACCAAAAACAGGTGATCAGACATTGGAACAGGTTTCCCAGGGCAATGGTGGAGTCACTACCCCTGGAAGTGTTCAAAAGCCGTGTAGGTGTGGCCCCTGGGGACTTGGTTTAGTGGTGGACTTGGCAGTGCTGGGTTTGACAATTGGCCTCAGTAACCTTCAAGGTCTTTTCCAGCCTTAAGCGATTTTTTTGATTGTATCTTGCTTCTTGCTAAGTTTAAGAAGTGGATGGAACTGCTCAGTTTGGATGTTTTCTCCTCCTTGTCTTGTAATCTCCATTTCCACTTCAGTCTCTTCCACACCCAAAAAGTGTATCCCACTACTACTCTCCGTGTTGTAGGCAAGACATAAGTTGCATGTGGAGGTGATATCCTTTGTCAAACCGAGAAATATATTGGAAAGGTTAGAAAGTCGTGTTCACATCCACTCTTTCTGTCAGCCTAGACTGCTCTGCCCTCCTGGGAAGGATCTAGAAAGGGGTGGGTTCACTGCAAATATCACAGAAACTAAGGGTGGGATTTCTGCCAAGGACTGAACCGAGAGGAGAAGCCCATCTATTTCTGTGCGTTTTGGACTCCAGTATGGAATTGTACTCTTAAGGGATTCTCCAAACTGGCTAGAAAGATTCACAGTTTATTTCTGAGCACAGAATAAACTGAGTCTATCTATAGATTTGGCTCAAACCTGGAACTCCCTGGGAATTCCGCTGAAAAATCCCCTCCATTTTCTTTTCAGAGATAATTATTTTGAGATGGAATGAAACTCTAATCTCCTGTGGAATGGGAACTCTCACGCTCAGTTGAGATGAAGTTGTGAAGGGATTCCCTTTAAATCTTTGTCAAGCATGTCTGAAGCTCTCTGAGGAGCCTGAAACCCAATCTGCCAGCTCTGGAAAAGATGGGAACCTGGAAATCCTGAATAAAAGCCAAACATGGTGTTGCAGAAAATTGGGGGAAAATTGATTATTTTTTCCCATAGGGAAACCACTGGTATTCCAGAAGCCCAGTTTTCTCAGCTGAAATAATTCTAGTGAAAACATCAGTTATATATTTATAAATTTTAATTTTGTTGTTGTTGTTATTTCTAAGCCAGTGCACGTTAAATGGCAATGACACTGCTATCTCACATACAGAATCATAAAACCTCTTGGGTTGGAAGTGACCTCAAAGATCACCTTATTTCAACCTCCCTTCCATGGGCAGGGACACCTTCCACTAGAACAGGTTACTCCCAGACCCATCCAACCTGGCCTGGAACATTTCCAGGGATGGGGAGTCCAAAACCATTCTGGGCAGAGATAAATATAAAAGGTTATGCAATCCCACTCCTAACGTGATGGAGTCCAGCCTTCCAAAAAAACACTAGTAAAAATTCTTAGCCCTGACATCCATGGTTTCACCCAACACATAGAGAAAGAGGAAGAAAACTCACTTTTTATGTCCATGTTGAATGAGAGACATTCACCTGACTCCTGTCATGCCCTTACCAAACCATCCCTAAAACAGATGTACATCTGCAAACAGGTCTTGCTTAAAATGTTTGGCCATAAACTGCATAAAGAGAACAATTCCTTTATCTTGCCCAAGAGTGCAGGGTGGTTTGCCTGCAACACAGAAACATGGATGATCCAATTCCCCTTGTCTTTCAATCTGCTTCATCCCTCCAGCTTTCCAGGTCCTGCCTGTATGTACCTTCTTAGTCTGAGCCCGTTCTTATTTATCAGCCCCCCTTATTTATCAGCCTGGTGTTGTAGAACTGGTTGCATTAATAACTCCATCTCCACTCAGGGTTTCCCTGGCTTGACATCCAACACTGCATTCCCTATCTTAGCTCACCAGCCTTCAGCAGGACTCTGCTTGCCTGGCTGGATGGGTTTTGCAAGGCACAATCCCCCTCCCTGCCTGTTATTTCCACTCTTTGTTAAAGCCTGACCCTGCTATGAGACGAATCTAAACACATTGTGGTGGGATAAACCCTGGTTCTTCAGCCTCAGCTGTGAGGAGCTGGAGCAATCTCCTGTTTTCCTCTTGTTCAGGACTGATCAGAAAAGATAAATTCTTGGCTCTGGCTGCGAGACAGAGTCTTAAAATGCCATTACACCCTGGGTCTTTGCTTTGCTTGAGGTCTATCAGTGGATCAGTTAAGGAGTAGCTGAGTAGCAGCTAAAATCCCCTTTATAGAAATATTTGCTCTGCAGCCTCAGCAGAAACTCAGGTACCAGGAATTCCTTGCTGTCCAATTCTCCTTCCCTGTGATTTTGGCTCTTTAATAATTCATTTTCATGGAATCATAGAATCACACAATGGTTTGGGTTGGAAGGGACCTTGAAGATCACCTTGTTCCAATGCCCCCGTTGTCAGAAAACTTCTTTTTAATTTTAATGGGCATTGTTTGGTTTTTTTTTTATTTCATTCACATTGATTTTATTATGGGTATCAACAAGTTACATACACTTTTGATTCAACACCTAAAAAAATAATATATCCTAATCTGCTTATTTTATTGGTGTCATTTATCTTAATTCTCATGGGGACTGTATCTCTTACAAGGATTTTGACATACAATATATTAATTTTATTTACTGTACACCTGGTAAGTCTGAAATATAACCACACTTTGTTGTTTGGTTTTTTTTCATCTTATTAGAAGAATGACACATCTGGAGAACTAGAACTTATTAAGACATCTCTTCATTTTAATATCTGCCACTTTTGCTGTGTAGTATGTGCAGGATAATTTAAACAGCACTAATTACCAAGCAAACATCTTTGTGTTGCAATACTTTGCAGCACAGATTGGCTGCTTCTCCTGAATGAAGAATTATGGGGTTTGGGGGTGATTAAGTAACTACAGAGGAGCAGAAACCTCCTCTGATTACCTAGACATGTCCATCATTCAGCAGGGTTGTGTCTTGCTTTGCTTCATCCCCTGGGAATCAAGTTTTACACCCTGAAAATTGGCATAATTCCTTTGCTGGGGTGAGATCAGAATCAGGTTCTGCTGTTCATGAACACCAGAGACAGAAGGCAAAAAAAGAGGGGAGACATGAAACACAACCCAGGAATATTGGCTAAGCTCTGCTTCACATCCAGATTTGAGGTTTATTCCCAGCCTTGCCCAGACACATCACCAGATAACACGGATGAGGAAGTTTTTGGCAGCCAGTCCTTCAGGAGTGTGTTTATTTACAGCTCTTTATTGACTTCTTCTGGACCTATTCAGGTTACTCCCAAGGAGTTTCCCAACTCGGGCCTTGGGGTTTTCGAGCATTATTGAGCAGGAATATCCTCCTTCAAAGCCTGCAGGTGTCCAGGGAGTTTGTTCACCTGACCTTTCTTCCATATCACTACAGGAGTGGATGGAGCACTCAAAGTATGTGCTTTGCTTCTTCTGATACCTTTTGAAACTGGATGGTGAAGGACACTCCATTCACGTGACTGTTGTTAGCACTGGTGTCTTTCCACTGCAGTGTATGATCACCCTGTGGCCCAGCTGCTCCTTCTTCCACGTGGATGAGTCCAGAAGCTGAAAAATAAGTGGATAACCAGCCTGAGATTCTCTCCTTTCTACACTTTCACAGCACAGCCTAATTTTAGCTGCTGCTTCCACACCGAAACATTGAGATTTTAGATGCATTGGCTGGTCTGGATCATTTAAATGTGCCCCACAAGGAGAGAGGGGCAGAGGACATACTTCCAAATAGGTGGGAGAGGTGCCAGGTAGAGTGGGAGGGGGTGTTCCGTTCTGAACATGGAAAAGCTGATATTATGGGGAGGAGAAGGCACAATGGAAACAAAGAGGCCTTCCAGCATCTACAGGGAACTACAAGAGAGCTGAAGAGGGACTTTTCACACAGTCATGGAGTGACAGGACATGGGGGAATGGCCTCAAGGTGACAGAGGGCAGGTTTAGATTAGATATTAGAAAAATTCTTCCCTGGGAGGGTGATGAGACCGTGGCCCAGCTTGCCCAGAGAAGTTGTGGATGCCCCATACCTGGAAGTGTTCAAAAACACTTTGGATGGGGCTTGGATCAACCTAGTCTAGTGGAAGGTGTCCCTGCCCATGGCAGGGGATTGGAATGAGATGGTCTTTAAGGTCCCTTCCAACCCAAGCCATTCTATGGTTGGTTTTGAGCTGTGTGGAGTGAGACCCTGAGCAGTGGGATGTTCCATCTAAGCCACTTCCAGGAAATGGAGCATCAACCACTTTTCAGGACAACCTGTACCAGTGCCTCACCACCCTCACAGGGAGGAATTCCTTCCTAATATCCATGCTCCCAAGTGTTTAGATCTCACTGGGGAAACCCCACAATTGCCCATTTCTGGTCTTGTTTAGGTTTTCCTGTCAACCAAAACTGCCAGCGACCTCATGGAAGTAGAGTCTGACACCTGAAATCCCTCGTGTTCTGTAATGGTCTGGCCTTGGGCAACAGAGGAGGACAAGACAAGCCTCCTTCAGCCCCTCTTCCCTGCGATCATCCCAAGGAGCAGCTCACACGTCAGGAGTGTTTCCATGGTTCCCGTGTCGGGAACAGACTGTGTGTGGTTCCATCCCGTGCGTTACTCATGACAGACACTGATGTTGGGGTGATTCAGGTGGGCTTTGGGAGTGCTTCTCATCCTTTGCATGAGTAGATGGACATGGAGGACAGAAATTACTTTTTAAAATCTGCTGGAAATGGAAAGATTTTTCTTTTTTCCCCAATAAGTTTTTCAAAAATATCCCTGAACATGCATTACTTCCCTTAAATAAGGAATTTTACATAAATTACTTATTTAATTACATGAATTTAAATAAGTAATGTACTGGTTTGTTTTTTTTTTTAATTTTTTTTTAAATTGTTTTTGTTTGGGTTTTGATTTGTTTGTTTATTTTTCGTTGATTGGTTGGGGGGTTTTACTTTTTTGTTTGTTTGTTTGGTTTGTTTTGTTTTCTGGGGTTGGCTGATGTTGCTTCTTTTCCCTCAACAGTAAGAACTTTCTCAGTAAATGGATTTTATAGGACTTGTCTGTGGGTTCAGACCATGAACTCTTTCCTTTTTTAGACACCAGCCCAAAAAAGATCTTTGAAAAAATGTTTTTGAGAGAAAATTTCAGTAGTTACAATGCCTTTTTTTCCCCTGAAATAAAACCCCAAACACCAAAAATCCAAAAAGGCTTACCTAAAATCCCTCTCCACCTGCTTAAGGGTGTTTTCAGCAAAGGGTCATCATTTGGTTTTGGGTTGGAAGGGACATTAAAGACCATCGAGTTCCATCCTCCTGCCATGGGCAGGGACATCTTCCACTAGCCCAGGTTGCTCCAAGCCCCATCCAACCTGGCCTTGAACACTTCCAGGGATGGAACATCCACAGCTTCTCTGAGAAAGCTGTGCCAGGGCCTCACCACCCTCACAGGAAAGAATTTCTTCCTAATAATATAATACTTAAATAACATGATAATATAAACTAATAAAACAATAATAAAATAATATCTAAAATATATCCGTAAGAGATGTCCAGTTTGCATTTTGAAGGTTCTTGTACATGTTGGCATTAAAGATGTGGCTTGTTGATGTTGTTGGGAAGGGAGGATGGCAGGTGGAGATATAGCTCCAGGTTGCATGTGGAGTACAGAGACCACCAAACTCTACTTGGTCCTCAGCAGTCCAGTATTTTATGTGGCCTGAAGAGAGTCCTCCCTTTCTTCTTCTACTTAGTAGGAAGAAAATACTCTTCTCTGAGTGAGGCTGGAGCTTTATGCTCTGATTTCGGTACCATACACTAAACACTGGTGTTGTCACATTTCCTCCCAGTCTGGACGTGGCTGAACACGTGAGTGCATCAAAGCAGAACCAAGATGGAAAGGGAGCTCCTTTCCTGCTGCATCTCCTGATCTGAGTGGCACCACGTGGTCTGTAATGACCATCTGTTGATTATTTCTCTCCTGAAGATTGATGGATGTGATTCATGGCCCTTTCAAAAGCAGGGCTGCTCCCTGACAGAACTGCGAGAGCCTCCGTGAGCACAGCAGGAGGGGGTGACTTTCAAAGCAGGGAATGAAAGAGTGAAAAATAGATCCAGATCTTCCATATTTTACTTTTTTTTTTTTTTTCAGAGGCCCTTTGTGCAGTCTTACCCAAAGCCCTGGACTCTTAGTGGGGTCCTGTGGGAAATTTTCCTATATTTTTTTTGAGCTATCCGTGTGACGAATAGTTGTGTGCCAGTTTTTGCTGCTGGCGTCGGCAGGACTTCTCCAAGACCCTGGGATAAGGGTAGATTTAGACTAAATATTGGGAAGAAATTCTTGACTGTGAGGGTGGTGAGGCCATGGAACACTTTGCCAAGAGAAGCTGTGGCTGCCCCATCCCTGGAAGTGTCCAAGGCCAGTCTGGATGGGGCTTGGAGCAACCTGGGCTATGGAAGGTGTCCCCACCCATGGCAGGGAGTTGGAAATGGACAAGCTCTAAGGTCTCTTTCAATGCAAACCTTACTCAGGTTCTAAGGAAAAAGAAAATCAGATTTCCTATAGCAATCCCAGAAGCTTCCTATTCCTGGAATCTTGGTAAGGTGTGAGAGAAATCCCCTCCTGTTGGAATCTGGTCTGAGCCCATCATTGAGTGCTCTGAGCTGGGACTCCCAGGCAGCAGCTTCCCCTCTGAGACCTCTCAGGGCCTTCCCCTGGGACTTTATGCAAGAGATTTTAACTACACTTTACCTGCATTTGTCTTATTTCTAGAACAGAAATAATACTTTCTTAAATCACTGAAATGTTACAAAGGCAAAATTGCAAAAGAAAATTGAAAGAAGAAATTGAAAAGGTAAAACCGAAAGGTAGAGTCGAAAGATTGCCTTTCCTTGAGAAAAAAATCCACTAAACAACACAAACAAGCAAGCAAGCAAACAAACAAACAAAAAACAGGAAAAAAAAACACAAGTTAATTGCTGCTGGAAGTAACTTTTTTGCAGCTCAGGCACATGATGTCTCTGTTTACTCCCAGGATGGGTGGGGGATAAGCAACAGCCGGGTAATCTGGAAACTAAAGAAAGAAAAGTCAACAAGTTGAAATGATGTATTGTAGTCATTAGTAACAGCAGTGCAACATCCCAGCTTTCAGCACATTTCCAAATGCCCATTTTCTTATAAGAAGAATAATTTTCTTACCTCTTCTCCCCATCCCTTTGAACAGTGACGCTGTTCTGTTCCCCTGGGGTGGCTCTTGTGTTGTTGCTGAGGAGGGAACAGTGTGAAGGTAATACAGGTTTTCACAGAAACAAATCCCACAGGCATGTTTTCCCCGTGGAAGATGCTCTCCCACCATTACGTGCCTCAGGCAAAGCTTTTTGCTGACCTGCTGTGGAGAACTGTGCTGGAATCCCTCCACCAAGGAGGAGAGGGGCCCTGCAACACAGAATCACACAACAGGGCAGGTTGGAAGGGACCAGAGTGGGCTGGAAGGGACCACAGTGTGCCATCTGGTCCAACCTGCCTGCTCAAGCATCCCAGAGCACATGGCACAAGATGGTGTCCAGACAGTTCTGGGATATCCCCAGTGAGGGAGACTCCACAATCTC
This sequence comes from Lophotriccus pileatus, assembly GCA_035583135.1. Lineage (NCBI taxonomy): Eukaryota > Metazoa > Chordata > Aves > Passeriformes > Tyrannidae > Lophotriccus > Lophotriccus pileatus. Next base: position 148,649,865 of record JAWWES010000081.1, read on the forward strand.
TCTAGGCAACCTCTTTAGGGATCACCTGAGGGAAAGCTTGGTAGTACCTTGCTTTGGGCATCCACACTTAGCTCACTTAAGAGCTTTGCAGGCAGGTCTGCTACCAGGAGAAGCTTTATCTAAACCTCTGGTGGCATGATCAAGCAGAAGACATGATGCACATTTCTTCCTTCAAGGATTCCACACAGCCTGAAAAAGCCATAATATCAACTACTCAAGGGAGTAAATTTGTAGGGACTAAATTTATACATAATTTTACCTGGCATCATGGAAAGATTTTCTCCTTGCCTTGGTCAGAGCTCACCTTCCCGTGTGGATCAGCCCCCACTCGCAGCTTCCTGACGCCACCCCCGAAGAGTTTTGGTGTTATCTTACTGTACTGGATTGCTGGGAAGTAAAATATCAAGTGGAATTCAGTGGCATTAAATCCAGAGCCTTGCACCACAAGGAAAACAACAGTTCCAACCCTGCGTGCACAACGATGGGCTCTGAGCTGATTATTGCTGCCCAGGAATGACATTTGGGTCTTGTAATGAACAGTTGAATGAAATTATGAGCTCATTGCTCTGTAGCAATCAAAAGAGGAAATTGAATGTTAAGGATTATTAAGGAGGGAATAGAAAACCAAACAGAAATCATCATAATGCCGCGGAACAAGCGCATTTTGGACTTGTGTTCTTGAATATTGTGCATGCTGCTTGTCCTCCCCTCTCAAAGGGCTTTAAAGGCCTGGGAAAAGTCTTGGAGAAGATGCCAGAAGGATGGGAAGGAACAGCTGCAGCAGAAGAGAAAAGGATTAAATAGATGTGTGGACTTCAGTCCTCAAAAAGATGGGTTTTTTTTGGGGGGAGTTGCAAGGCTAAAATGGTGAGGGATGTGAAAGCGGGGACATGGAAAGGAGTAGGTTCTTCCCAGGCAGTTTGTGGTTGAGCTGTGGCATTCCTTGCCATGGGGCAGTGCTGTTTCCAGGGAAAAACTCATGGGAAAAAAAACCTACTGAGGTTTATTAATACACTGTGCAGTATCAGAGTCTGCCTGCCTCTCTTTTGTGCTCTGTAACCACTCTCAGTCCACACATGGGCTGAAATTGTTTTTTTGATCAGACACAGTATTTTTATTTTAATGTACTTTTATTTAAGGTTTTCATGCTGAATTCTCGAAGATTTATACAGTCACAGCTGACTTTATTAGGTAGGAAAGGAGAGGAAAGTCTCATTGAAACCACAAAAATTATTTATTTGGTAAACAGCAGGAAACAGAAATCCCACAGAAAAGTGGGAAGACAGAACTGCATAGATAGCTTCTAAAAATGCAGTTATTGCTATGAGAGGACATCATCCAATCTATGGATGATAAATAGGGGAGAGAGGAGTTGATGAGAATGTCAAAGTAAGCTTCTCCCATGAAAAGCTCCAAGGAATCAGTAATGCCTGTAATATGAACTGGTGCCAGGCCTCTGCAGCAGAGCCAGCTGCAGGCAGAATAACCTATTTAAATAAAAAATCCTCTCTTTTCTCACTTTGTGCCCTGTTACTAATAACAATAATCATTCAGGTTGGCTTGGACAGCCTTAGAACCAGTGAAGCAAAGATTTAATAGGGTTCCAACAAGTCTAGATTTTTTTTATTTTTTAATGTACTTTTTTTTTCTGCAGTGTGCTCAGGGCTGTGCTGCTTGTCTTGCAATAAAATCTCCCATATCTGGGAAGGTGGGGGAAGAGGAATTTTCTGCATCACTGTGTCAGCTTCTCCCCTTACCCACCACACCTTAAAAATTGGGCATGTTGTGACCCAAAGGGTCTCCCTTTCCCTTTCTCCCTCTTTTAGACTTTCACTTCTATTCCCATTGGATGCCTCCCTTTGGGACATGATCTGGCAGGGCTCCAGGACTGGGTGTTTTCCTGAGTTTCTGTGTCTTTCTCTCGCCTGAAATAAAGGTCAGTGAGTCACAGCCTGTCCGGGGAGGTTGTTAAGGACACGAATATGTGCCAGGTTAGTGGCGCTCTGTCCTGACGTGCCCTCACACGGGTAACCTGACAGGAACACACATCTGAGTGGCTTCTTGCTAAATTATCCCCTCTCTGATTAGATGATGCTTTTCAGCTTGATTTGCGGTTGGTTGCAGATCTTGGGGTTTGCAAACAATAAGCATCAAGTGTCAGGCAGCAAATTAATCTTGGGCTGAAATATATTGCCAAGTGGAAAACGCTTATTTCTGCCTTTATTTTACGCTGGTTTTATGTCCCTTGCAATTTGCAGATGGCAGCTCTAGCAGCTTTTCTTGCTCGTGGCTTTAAAAACCAAAGAGTTAAAATCATAATCTCCCTTAATTTCATAAGCAAAGCAACAAGCAGATAAAGTAAAATTAACAAAAAAAAGAAAGAAAGAAAGAGAGAAAGAGAGAGAGAGGAAAACAAGATACGCTTCTGGCGACAGAGCTGTGCTGTGGTGGATTTGAGTTAGATGGAAAAGTCTGCTGGCTTCCTTTGAGCAATGACTTTGCAAACCCTCCTCTTGGGGGAAATAATATCTTTTTGCTCTTTTATGGAGCTTTTCATCCATCAGTTTATGAAGGAATAAGTACAAACTATTGTTAATGAGGATAGCTGGGACTCATTTGTAGACTAGGCATTTAACAGACAAATTAGAGAGCGAGTTCTGTGCTGGGAAGAATTTACAATGTCGAGAGGCAGCAAAGATGAGGGATGGGAGGTGACAGAAGCCAGCGGTAGGGAACAAACAGTGGTGGCATAAATCCTCCCTCCACACAGCAACAATCACAACCACTTTGGTCATTTATTGACATGCCCACAAGGACTGAGGAGCTTTCCAGTAGGGCCTTAAAAATGCAGGAGCTGGAAGTACAACATTTCGGGAGGAGATCTGCGATGAGGCACGGGGGGGAAGTGAAAACAATTTTGCCATTGCAACCACCACCACCTTCAGCCCAAGGTGAGGTGCCCACTGCAGGTGTACCCACTGCCCTCCCAGAAGACAAACTCCTGCTTATTTACCCATCTGCCTGGGTTAAATCAGGCTTATTGAGCTCGGTTCATGCTCGCTGGGTCCACACAAGATGGATGTGGATGCAGATTGTGCACGTTAAGCTCTCCCAGGCAGTGTGCTGTCCAAGCCGCTTCACAATAAGCTTAGAAAACACAACCTCAACTCAGGGGGACCCCATAAGGTGGGAAATACCCTGACAGCAGAAGTAGGATTTGGATTTTTTTTCCTCCCTCTTAATGTCTGCCATAATAACCACGTCAAAATGTGTCTCTCTTGGGAGTGCCAATATCTGAGGCCACCACTGCTGGCTCCCTTTGAGGTCAAGGAAGAGTGAGTCAGCAGAGCCAGGGGTCGTAGGACATCAGACATCTCATGTCCATCTCTATTTGATCAGGCACAGCCTGTCCCAGGCATCAGGTGAGATGAACCCCACCCCAGGACAAGCCTGCTCTGCTGCCTTTGCAGTGGGATGTGCCTGAGTCACCTGCTCAGGTGCAGACACTGCAACACATCAGTGATAATTCCTGGGAAAACTTCATTATCTTAGGTGATTAAACCCTCACTGACACCACAAACACACCCCTGGCTGTACTCAAGTGGGATAATTTAATGCTATTTTGCAAAAGTCCTCCCGAGCTGCTGTAGAAATGTTTCCTATCGTGAAATGTGAAATCTGTGTCTAGAAAATCCTCCGATTTTGATGGCACGGGTGTTTTCAACCAGAATTTTCAAGATGGAAAGGATACCCAATCACTTGTTTATGCAGGGGAAACCTGTAAATTAGGAACCCACCTTCTCTGTTCCCCATTTTCTGCCACGTACACAAACAATTAACTGAAAAGGTTCCCTTGCATGGCACGTGGGCAGCAGTAAGGGCTGGTTGGGTGACCTGGCCATGGCCATAGGGCTGTGTTTCTCCTTTCATTGTGACAAGGCTGTCCTAGATCTTGAAGCTCCTGTAGCCAGAAGTGCTGGAGGGCTTTGGGGCAACTTACAGAAGGCTGGGATGACATTGGGGAATGTATTAGGAGGGCTGGCAGACCCCTCCTATTGGAGTTTTACTGTTTGTGCCTCTCCCTTGGGTTATTTTTTTCCATGCTCTACTGGATTTAGGCTCTGAACCATGTTTATGTTATATCTTGGCACAACCAACACCTGGAATGACCCATTCCAGTGCCTCTACACCCAGAATTACATCCTCAATCCATTGCAGAACCAATGAAGCAAAGGTAGTTTCAGTAACACGTGTCAACCAGAGATGCTCAGGAGACCTCTGAGCCATCAGAACTCAGCACTGGTGACCTAAAATAGTAGGAAGTCTAGTCAGTCTGACTGGGGGTCTGGTGGTTTCCATCCCAGTTTTATTCTCTAGTAATCTCATAAACAGTTACTGGGTTTGGGTTATGTGAAGGTATTGATTGGATTAATCTAAATATAGATGAATAGTTCATGATCCATTATCTCCCAGGCAGCTGCTGAATTATTTATTTACTTTTTCTTTTTTTTTCTTTCTCCAGGTATGAAACTCATTTATTTCAGATGGGCCCTGCCACTCCTGTGTAGCCAAACGTCACAAACTTCAAACCTGATGCAGATTAACCTTCCCAAGGCCACTGAAATCATTTTAGGCCAGGAGTGAAATTCAGAATGTCCTACAAACTCAGTGGACAATTATCCACTGGCCCAATATTTTCTGTGTTTTAACCTTTAAACACAAGTGAGCTCCCAGTTTGCAGAAGAAAACATCAAACCAAACCAAACAGGATCAAACTTTATCAGTACAACAAAACTGCTGACTCACAAGTTTTTTCGGTCGAAACTCAGTTTAATCATTTTGTTTTGCAGGAACGGGGTATAATTAGAGAACCAGTGAGCATGTAACTCTGAATTTATTATGCAAGCAGCTATGAAAATGACTGTCTTCAGCACAAAATTATTGAATGTCATTAAGAAGAGTGAATCCAAGGGTGAGACCCCAGTGGGATGCCCTCGCCTGGGAAAGCGTAATTGGATAAAGTAGCATGGGGCCATGAAAACCCAATTTGCCTCTCTCTGATGCTTGCATGAGCTTCCTCCCCACATCTTCATCAGCCGTGGAGCTGGGAAGTCAAACGAGGCAGATCAATCATTGGGATGAGCTCTGCCATATGTAGGGGAGCTGTTTTGGTGCAAAACAAAACCAAAAAAAAGCAGTTAGAGCCACATATTGATGTTAATCTGCCCTTCTGCAGCTACTGAGCTGCTTGGGCGTTGTTGAACAAATTGAGGGCTGGTGGAGATAAAGGAATCTGCACACTTGGGAATTGCTGATTCCTTCACTGAGTCACCTTCCAGCGCCTCCTCCACCACTATCTGAGCCTGCACCCACAGAGATAGCAGAGCTCCCTGAGCAGGCCTGGTCCCAAGAGCCAGGGGAGCTTTGAGCCTACAAGCTCAGCTGCAGGGACTGGTTTTGAGCGCACTCTTAGCCCAATACCTCTGTGATTTACTGGGATTTAGCTTGAGCCACAGTGAACACGGACAGAATACAGTCTGAGAGCTACCACAGCCCAGCTGACAGGTGGGAACACACTGAAAGGGATGCAGAGCTGAACCTTATGCTCTTTAAAATAAGGGTTTTTTCCTTTCAGCCATGTGGGTGGAAGGACTCAGCCACTGCTGTCTGTAGATGAGCATCGACTTGTTTCCGGACTCACAGGTCTGGAATTAACAGACATCAGAAGGAATGAGTCTGAATAGTTATTAGAATAAATAAATAATACATTTCTTGAAAGGAACTCTCCTGTGTCTTAATGAACCCCCTAATTAGGGAAAGTCGTTGGCTTGGTTATTGCCATTAGAAAACGATGGTTCCCCACAGCCTTGCAGTTGTTCCAGACTATGCATTGCTGATTTCCATCTTTATGCAGGGATTTATCCTTAACTGTACATGACCTCGTGAATTATAGGACAAGAGGTAATGGCTTTAAACCAAAAAGATTTGGGTTTAGCTTAAATGTTAGGAATAAATTCTTCCCTGTGGGGGTGGTGAGGCTCCTGGCACAGGTTTGTGGCTGCCCCATCTCTGGAAGGTTCAAGGCCAGGTTGGACGTGGCTTGGAGCAACCTGGGCTAGTGGAAGGTGTCCCTGCCCATGGCAGGGGGTTGGAACTAAGTGATCTTGAAGGTCCCTCCAACCCAAACCATTCTGTGATTCTATGAATGCATTTCTCAGGGTTTATGTATGTTCTTATGCAAACAGCACGAATATGTTTGGACTCTTTCATGTAAGTATGCACGGATGCTTTTGAGCCAAATTATGTGAGTTCTTAGTCTGCAGAGTTTAATTTACTGCTGAAAATAATAAGGTGCTTTTCACCAGCACATAAATTCCCTGCCTGCTTGTTGCCTCACTTGCAGAGTGAGGACACAGACTCTTGTTAGTTTGAGCTACTGCTCCAAACTGTCAAATTTCTCCCTGGCCAAGCAGGCAAACAAAGCACCTTCTGAAAGTGCTGGGTTTTTTTTTTTCTGAACCCAGGCAGAATGTTTTGGCTGATTTAGGACATTGATTATGCAGGGCTGGGGGCACCTTGTACCTTCATTTTATATCACCGCTGTCTTATCTTCTCTGCTCTACCTGTCCCCGCTTCCTTCTCCTGAAAGTCTTTGCCTGGCTGGGAAATATCATGTGGAAAAAGCTTTCCTGAAGGGGGGAGGCGGGGCAAGAGAAAAGATTCTGTCTGATCCACAAGTTCTGCTGTTATTTCATGCTCCTTAAGCCAGATCCCAGAAGTGCAAGGTCAGTGCTTTCCCAGTCCCGTAATAATCTGGAACCAGATCGGTCTGCTAAAGACTTTTTTTTTATTATTTGAGATATGAAAAAGTTTTCTGAGCCCCTGTCTGCAAAGAACACAATTATTACCTTTGTGGAGAGAGCAGCTGGAGCATAATTGATGTTGAGCAATGTGATAAAACTGGTACAGTATGAAGCTCTTTGGGGAAGGGTTTGTCCTTTAGCAGTGTGTTGATATAGTGCCTGGATGCTGCTGCAGTCTGAATGCAATGAATTAATATCATAGAAATGAGAGGCAGTAGACTGGGTGTGTTTTGGTTTTTTTTTTTTTTCATGCAGAGTATACTGGAATAATATTTCTAGATTCCAGTTTGCTCCTGGAATTACTGATTGTAGTTATTCTGGCATAGAATACTGCCTAGTGGAATACTGGGATATTTGGATTGGGATTAGATGGTCTTTAAGGTCCCTTCCTACAGAAATCATTCTACAGTTCCGTGATTGATTCCATGAAACTTGCACTTTCAGTACCAAAGTGTATCTTTATAAAGGTATCAAAATGAGCCTGGGAAAGGCTGCCTGGGAAGATATGATTTCAACAGAGGCAAAATTGGTTGCAGTGGAGCAATAGAAAAAATAAGCAGCGTGGAACATCCTCTGGAGGGGAGTCATATCTCAGTAATCAACGAGAATCCATCACAAAGGGCTGTGAGGTGGAGTCCTGCTGGATTTATTTGGATTGCCAAAAAAAAAAAAGAAAAGAAGCCTTGGGTAGTGTCAGGCACGAGACTATTAAGAATCTGTGTGGCCATGGGAGAAGTGTTGCATGGGCTGCAAGATGCTTCAGAGGCTCTGCTCTGGAGCCAGACTGGGAGAGCAGGGGTTGTTAAGCCTGAAGAGAAGGCTCTGGGGTGACCTCAGAGCCCCTTCCAGTGCCTAAAGGGGCTCCAAGAGAGCTGGAGAGGGACTCTGGAAAATGGCATGGAGACAGAGGATGAGGGGGAACAGCCTTAAGCTGAAAGAGCCCGGGTTTAGACAGGACGTGAGGAAGAAATTCTTCCCTGGGAGGGTGGGGAGGCCCTGGCCCAGGTTGCCCAGAGAAGCTGTGGCTGCCCCATCCCTGGAAGTGCCCAAGGCCAGGTTGGACAGGGCTTGGAGCAACCTGGGCTGGTGGAAGGTGTCCTTGCCCATGGCAGGGGGGCAGAACTCGATGATCTTTGTCCCTTCCAACCCAAACCATTCCAGGATTCGAGGATTCATTCTATGAACGTGCAACTGTGATCTCTGTGTTAACAAGGACAAGGCCTCAAGAAGGAGAATGGATGTTGCCTGGAAAAAAACAGGTAGCAGCAACATAAAAAGATATGCACCAAATGCACAGTTGTTCAAGTTTAGTCATGAGGAGAGAACTGCAAAGAACAGCAGAGGTTCGAACGCTTTGCTGAATAAATGCCTGCTCAGTAAAAAAAAAAAAAAAAGAGGCTTTTCCTCACATATTTTTTGGTAAACAAACAAGCAAATGAGCTCTCAGACTTAAAACCACTGAATAGTTCTGCATTCTGATTTATGAAGGATGATCGTAGCTGGCAAATACCAGCAGATAAAAGTTGGGAATATCTCATGTGGGATTGTCTGGAGCAATAATTCTCATTAAACTTGCAGTTAATTTGAAAATTTAGCAGCAACAAATGACATTTTAAAAACTATTTTCTGTCCCAGGCACTTTCGCAGGATGGAGGTAATTTAGAAAACAAATTTTATTGGGTATTTTTAGTGGGAAACTCTTTATAGGAAAAAAAAATATAGATCATTTTTAGCAGATAATTATGATATCAGGATATTCAAGTGTTGGTATTCAAGGGAACACATAGACTGGAAGAGATATATCTCCTAGGGAACCCACTAAAAATACCTTTAGGATTATTAATGTTATAGATAAAGAAAATTAAAAGAGCAGTGACAGAATGAGAGCAGGTGGTGAAAAAAGAGGCCCATTCCCAGGTGTCTTCTAGAACAGGTTGAGAAAATGACCGATTTGCTGTGGTAGATCAGGTGATGTGGACCTGTCTGCCCCTCCAATGTTCCCCTCCCTCTGATTCCCAAATTGAATCCCTGCCTTGCCTGGGTTCCCACCCCCAGCCAGAGCAGTGATTCTGCAAAGCAGCCAATTTGGGTGTAAAGTGGCATCTTTCACTGCTTTTTTAAGCTTCACAGAAACCCCCATTCCCATCCTCTTCCCTCTCATTTCATTTTCCAGCCCCTAAAAAGGAGAGTATAGCATCTACAGGATCATCCCTGGTTTATCAAGTCTTTCTTTGGCTTAATCTTTTCCCTGTGCAGGACCAGACCTGAAGAGCAGAGTTTCTGAGAACTTTTCCCCAGGATCCCCCTCATCTCCTTGACTCTGAAAACATTTCTTTGGGGGCTTCCCTGGGTGATGTCCTGTGAGCCACAGATGGAGAACCACCTTTGAAAGCCTCAAAAATCTGCCTGGTTTAAACTCTTTTTGACATAAGACCTCTCTTCTTAAAGCAGGACTAAGCTCTTCATGGAAGGGATGGGAACACTGGTGTTTTGACAGTGAGGAAACAGTTAAAAGGCCAAGCATCACGTGGCCAAGACACCTTGAAGACGAGTTTTTAGGTGTGACACTCAGAACCTCAGCTGGGAGAGCGAACTTTCCTGGGCTCAAAGAATTGGACAAGGTATCCTTGGGCAAAACTGAGTGTGGGTCTTGTAAGGAGATCTGAGCAGTCTCCTGCAGGTTCCTCTTGGATGCCCACATTCTCTTTGACAGGATGACACCCATCACCCCTCTGCAAGTTCTCACTCTTCACATCCATCTTCACCAGCCTTCCTTATCTTGCTTAGGAAAATGTCGTGTGAAACACCATCCAGAGCCTTTCCAGTGCCAGCACAGAACTTCTGCTGCTTCCCTCCTGCTCCCAAAGCCCATTATCCTGCCCTGGGAAAACAACTGCAATTGTCTGACATAATTGGTTCTGAGATAAGCTGGAGATCTGGAGCTGCCACAGGAACCAAGATAACAACACGAGCCTGGGAACCAAGCA
>JAWWES010000081.1:148674550-148691455 GCA_035583135.1 Lophotriccus pileatus
TCCTCTCCTCTCCTCTCCTCTCCTCTCCTCTCCTCTCCTCTCCTCTCCTCTCTTCTCCTCTCCTCTCCTCTTCTCTTCTCTTTGCAGGTTGCTGCTCTCTAAGGTCAGTCCTCCACTGACAAGGATCAAAAGAACAAAATGTTACACTTGAGGCTTTTGGGGCAGGAACTGTTTATTCAGTGTATCCCGTACAGGATGTCACACCGTGAGGCCCCGACCTGGTTGAGGCTGTCATGAGTAATATATAAATCAGTATTAATCATCGTGAGCAGCAGCCACCTTGGGATGAGAAAATGATTCATTACTCCAATCTGCTGAATTATTCACTCTTCTGGTGCAAAAATGGCATGAAATATGAGCTCTGAGGGTGTGGAGGCTTTTATCATGATAGGGGTTTTATTCTGGTAACAGAGGTAAACTACAGCTGGCGTAAGGAAAAAAAAACTCTATCAGAAATTTGTGATGAAAAATGTGGGAGTATTTTTATAGAATAACGTTATTTTATTAAAAATATCCCTCCTTTTTGTCTAGGCTTTTGCGTTCTAACACTGAAATAGCTTGTTTAAGTCTTCTCCATCCAAAATACATACAAAATAAAAAGAGTTAAAAGTATTAAAAAGTTGAAATTTCAATTTTTATAAAGAGTAGATTTTTATTCAAAAAAAAAAAAAAGAGAGAGAGGAATAAATATTTACTGAAAATAAGAGTTTCCCCTTTAAAATGAGAAATATTTTAGTTGACTGTTGAAGGAGCATCAGGGATTAAGAGTTTCTTTAAAGGTATTGAGAAATGTGAATGGAAAATCTGGAAGAAACTCAACAATGAGAGTATCAGGGAGCACATGGGAGAAATTTAAGACCTCCTGCACCAGTCTCCAAACAAAAACTCTCCAGAAGACTCTCATTTGCCCAGAAAATTAAACTGCACTCACCGTGGTGATCTGGCCACCTTCACCCAAGAGGCCAGCAAGAACCCGAAGCATGGAAATGCATGTTGAGGTATTTCTCTTGGAAAATGGGTTTTAACTCACGTTTTCCATTCAGTTTGCCGCTGTGCATCCTCTGGAGTGCCGTGTCTCCTGGAACACCTTCATTTCTGGGGTGATTCTTTGCCCTGATACTGTTATTCCCGTCGATAACGATGATTGTAACCTTCATGCATTCCGTGAGGCAAAAATAAAGAGAGAAGTGAGTTCCACGCAGTGAGATGTGTAATTTAATGCAAATAAAAGAGGCAATCTCGTTCTGAGGCAGCAAAACAAACGGTGTGAAAACCTTTTTGTGCCAGCCCCCTTTTCAGTGGCTGAGCTGACGGGTGCCAGTGTTATCAGCCCTGTTATCTCACACAGAGAGGTTACCAGTGCTCTGAGGACAGATTTATTTTGAGTAAATTATTGCACTTCCATCGTCCAATCCTTGGATAATCAAAATCACAGTAATAATTGCGGCCATTTGATATTTATTTCTAATTCTAATACCATCTTTCTTGAGGGTGCTTTCAACTGAACAGTGTTGGGTTTACTGCCTGTGTAGGAAATAAAAGCACAGTGCACAAAGAGCGATGTAAATTAAATAAACAGAACCAATAAAGTGCCTTAAAACCTTTGCCTTGTTGGAAGTATTTAGGGATGTGAATGAATTAGGATATTGGTTTTCCTCTCCACCCCAGTTTTTCCAAAGGCTGGCAGCAGGGGATACACCTTCAAGAATGTAAATGAATGCCAGCCTAATGAGATCCCATTAATATTATTAAATTACCCAGAAAACACTATTCATCACTGTAAACTCATTTAGCAGAGAAGAAACTCAACTGAATTACTGTAGGGTCCTTGGCAGTTCCCCAAAACTCGTGATGAGTAAGGCCAGTTCCTGACAGCTTATTGACACTGATGCTGCTCCCAGAAGCTCCCCAGAACCCCACCCTCAAACTGGACTTCAGGAGGATGGTTTTGCCTTAAGGAAAAGTTTTATGGAGAGAGGAGATGCACTTTCAAGAGGATGGAGAGGAATGGGCATCCTTTGCCTTTTCTGTTCTGCCAAGTAGTCCCTCCTCAGCTTTTCCCAGCAGGTTCCTTCAGATTTCAGGGGTACAGATGGAGCAGAACAGCCACCCAGCTCCCTCCATCCTCTGGAGCCCAGATGATGAATTAGCACAGAGCCAGCAGATTGATCAGCATGTAACTCATAAACCCCAGAACAGAGCAGGGAGAGGAACCCACAAGGGAGAAAGAGACCAGCACAACTTCCTGTGCTGTTGGATGGCCAGATCCCTCTTTCTAGCTTTCTAATTATTCCAAGGTTTTATGGCCTCTGTGCTTTTCAGGAAAATTGCTCTCATTGAAACATCCTCTGAACAGATCTAGTAGGCAAGTTTTTGCTTGAACTTATTCCCTTTTGCTTGAACTTATTCCCCTCTAAGCTAAGTCTCTTCTTTTGTGTCTGGAAACCTGACTAGTGATAAAGAACCTGGAGGTGTTGGTTTGCAGCAGCTGAATGTGAGCAGAGTGTGCCCAGGTGGCCAAGAAGGCCAAGAGCATCCTGGGCTGTACCAGCAACAGTGTGGCAGCAGGACCAGGGCAGTGATTGCCCCTCTGGGCTGGGCACTGGTGAGGCCACACCTCGAATCCTGGGTTCATTTTGGAGTCCTCATGGCAAGAGGGACATTGAGGTGCTGGAGCAGGTCCAGGGAAGGGCAACGGAGCTGGGGAAGGGTCTGGAGCAGAAGTGCTGTGAGGAGCAGCTGAGAGAGCTGGGGGTGTTTAGCCTGGAGAAAAGGAGGCTCAAGGGGAGCCTTAACCCTCTTTACAACTACCTGACAGAAGATTGTAGCCAGGCAGGGGTTGATCCCTTCTCCCTGGTAACTACTGAAAGGACAAGAGGAAATGGCCTCAGGTTATACCAGGGGAGGTTTAGGTTGGACATCAGGAAAAGGTTTTTCATGGAAAGGGTTGTGAAGCATTGGAAGAGGCTGCCCAAGGAAGTGGTGCAGCCACCATCCCTGGAAGGGCTTAAAAGATGTATGGATGTGGCATGTGGGGACATGGTTTAGTGGTGGCCTTGGCAGTGCTGGGTTAATGGCTGGATTTGATGGTCTTGGAGGGCTTTTCCAACCCAAATGATTCCGTAAACTTTTTTGTCTATGAAGCTACATGAGGAGACTGCCAGAAGTCTGTAACTTCTGTGGTGATTGTCCATCCGTGTTCCTAAACTAGAAGATACTTCACTGAAATCAAGGCTGGGGGGCTAAAATTTGATCCAAAGGGAATTCCGGGGCACAAATCTAGAGGAAAAACATTGCCAAAACATACTGTGATGAAAAAGTCTACACAGAGGAGCAAGGGCACCCTCTGAGCGTGGCAAGGGGTGATATGAATCCACATCTGTATTTTTCCACTCTTCCTCGTGTGCTTGCCATCAGTGATATTATGGTGGCCAGCAATTCCTGGAGCATTTGCAACAGTCAGTTTTTGTGCTCCCTCCCCATAATTTCTCTCCCCAGTGAGTCTTTGCTGGAACACTGGGACATAGCAGCAAATACAGGTGCTCGTTATCAGCACTGGTATTAATTAGGCACGGTTTGATATCTGGGCATAATTCGATTTAGCTGGGCCAGGGTTTGAGCACCAGCCATCTGAAAATGCCTGTCCAGGCTCTCCTCATCTCCAGCTCGCTAACTAATCATTGTGGGCCGGTGATTTTTACACTGAAACACATCTGGTGACATATAGAAATGGCGTGTGCAGTTCATAACAAACCATTTGGTCCGTTTATCTGCTTAAAAGTGGCTCACAAAGAGCTCCCAGTTTTCTGAAGAGCAGCAGATTTGCCATACGCTGCCTGCCAATAACTCTGGGTGTGTAGACAGTTCACGAGCTGTTGGCTGTGAGCAGCGAATGTTTTGGCCTCTGCCCATTTTGGAACAACTGTGCTGCTTTCATCTGTTCTTGGAAATGAACCCGTTCAAAGCCTGGCTGGCATTTAGGTGGGAGACTGCTCGGGAATCCTGGATGCTTCACTAACAAGCCAAAGAAATGCAGGTAAACAGCAGAAACCGCATCAGAAAGAGGGCACCCAAGCTGTGCTGATGAATGGGAATGGAGTAAATCAGAATCCAGTCACTCTTAATTAATGCTCCAACCTCCAGGATCATTCTGTTCCCAGCCTGATAGCTTTACCATTATTGTTGTTGCAGGGCAGTGTTCTGGGTGAAGATTAGCTGGTTAAGGGAAGAAAGAGGCTTAAAATGCTAATTTTGGCATTATTTAATAATGTCACATAACAACAATGATGCTATAATTTTTGACTGCAGAATTCTCTCTGAGATCATGGTAACATAAACCAACCTGTGCACAGACATGATATGGCAGCCCCTGATATTTGTGCTGCTGTCAAATACCAATATATGACTCCCTTCATTTAGTCATCTGAATATCCACTACCTTTGGGTGACCACCTGGGACAACTCCTGAGCAATGTTTTTGAGCAGCGTTTTAAAAACAGTCCCACAAATAAATCAGGCATTGCATTCAACTTCTGCAACAAACAGCCAGCTGAGGAGATCTTGCTTCCATTTGGAGAGAATATCAATTTTTTAAAAGGTTTGCAAGGAAAATGACAGCTGTGGAAACACACACTTGTCACACACCAAAGATGTCCAGGTGGGGAGAACCTCCCTGAGACAAAATGAGAACAAAAATTAATGGGACACAGGAAAAAAAAAAAAAAAAGGATGTTTTCCCCCCTGCCCCTGTCAATTAATGTTCAGAGTTTGCCTGGAAGACTTTTGTGCTTGTTTGGAGGTGTTTTATGCAAATGATCTTGATTCTGATGTAACCGGGGTGTTCTCATTATCTCTGTAATGACTGAATATAGCTAATTAGGTGCAACTCATAGACTCATAAAAGCCTTAGAAGAACAGATAAGAGAATAAGAGTCATTAAGTCATACTTTTTGAACACTTCTTTAAATTTTACTGGTTCTCCCTGTATCAGGATCAGTAACATATGTTTACTGAGAGCATCCTGCCTGACAAAGCAAATACTTTTGCTCTGGAAGCATCAGGAGATGAGATTCTGCCTCTTCCCTGGGTAATTTGTTTCAGTGATTAATCACCGTTAATAATGTGTGCCTTTCCTCCAATTTGGACCTTTCTGTCTTCGCTTTTCTGCTCGTGGTCTTTGTTTTGCCCTTTTTCTGCCAGATTAAAGAAGGCTCAACACCCACGGTCTCCTCTGGTTCAGGTACATCTGCGCCACAACCTGGGCACTGCTTTTATTATATATATTTTATTTTTTTTTTTAATAGACAGCATGACCTCTTTCTGTCTCATTTAGTAAGGAAACTTTCTCTTCATCTTAACTTCGAGTGCAGTGTTTTCCATAACCCTCAGTGACCTTTGGAAAAGGATCAGCCACAAAGTGACGCGAATGCAGCAATACCAGCTTGGCCAGCTCTGCCTGTAAATAGAGCATCACTTTTCACTCCCACTCACTTTCTCCCCTGGTCACCCAGCCAAAGCTGCTCTTGCCACAGCACTGTGCTGGGAGGTCCTGGCTGAGTGACACTGGGCTCCCCAAACCCTTGTTTGCAGCCCCTGTGAGCTGGAAAACCATGTTCTGCTCCGTAGGCACAGGCCATGCTCCTTGTGCTTGGCATGTTGTTGGATGCAGCTGCTTTGCTGGAATGGGCACAGCTGAGTGACAGGCCCAGGTTATCCTACAAGACTTCCCCAGCCCCATGGCCCATTACTGTAGCCAGTACTGCTTCTGCAAGCTCTGATATGTCTCTGGGATCCCAAGAGATCCTATCACAGGAGAGGTACGGAGACTTGACACTGCCAAGGTTGAACATCTCAGCAAGTGCTGAGATGTCCTGAAGTAGGACAGAAATGTTTATTCAAGGCTTCTCCTTCTTATATTGGGCACCACAGTGTAAGAAAAATATAAAGCTATTGGGAAGTGTTCAAGAAGGGCATGAAGATGGTGAAGGACCTTGAGGGGAAACCTCATGAGAGCAGCTGAGGTCACTTGGTGTGCTCAACTGGAGAAAAGGAGGCTGAGGGGAGACCTCATTGCAGTTCCAGCCTCCTCAGGAGGGGAAGAGGAGGGGCAGGAACTGATCCCTGCTCTGTGGTGGTACCCCAGGGAATGGCCTGAAGTTGTGTCAGGGCACGTTTAGGTTGGATCTCAGGGAAAGGTTCTTCCCCCAGAGGGTGGTTGGGCACTGACCAGGCTCCTCAGGGCAATGGGCACAGCACCAAGGCTGACAGAGCTCAGGAGACATTTGGATAATGTTGGCACCTGGTGTGACTCTTGGGGTTGTCCTGTGCAAGGCCAGGAGTGGGGCTCAATGATCTTCATGGGTCCCTTCCAACTCAGGATATTCCATAATGGCATTAGTTGGAAATGGTTACATTTTTGGCCTTTGGCATTCATGGCTCCATTTTTATTCTGGTATACTCAAAACCCTTCCTTCCACAACCCTTAATTCCTGCCAGTTTGAGATTTCCTCACCTCGCTTATTCTTTCTGAAAACTTTAATTGTCCTTTTCTCTTTGCCCTCCCTTCTGGGAGTAAATAAAGTTAACAAATAAATGCCAAGTAAAGTAAAGACTAAAACAGGAGTACATAAAAAGGGCAAGTGCAAGGTCCTGCAGCTGTGTTAGAGCAATCCTGGGCAGCAGTACAGGCTGGGGGATGAGTGGATTGAGAGCAGCCCTGTGGAGAAGGACTTGGGGACACTGGTGAGTGAAAATTTGGACATGAGCTGACCATTTACAGCTCAGAAAGTGAATTGTCTCCTGAGCTGTATTCAAAAAAGTGGAGGTTGAGGGAGGGGCTTCTCCCCTTCTCTCATGAGACTCAGGTATTGTGGGCACATGGACCTGTTAGAGCCTGTCCAGAGCGGGGCCAGGAAAATGGTGAGGGTGCTGGAATGTCTGATAAGAAGATGGGCTGAGAAAGTTGGGGTTGTTCAGCCTGGAGAAGGCTCTGGGGACACCTTACTGTGACCTTTCAACACATAAAGGCAGCCTGGAAGAAAGAAGAGGAGAGATCTTTTATCGAGCCCTGCAGTGAAAGGACAGTGGGGAATGGTTTTAAACTGAAATTATGCAGGTTTAGGTTGGACACAAGGAAGGAATTTGTTACAACAAGGGTGCTGAGACACTGGACCAGCTTCCCCAGAGAAGCTGGGTGTGCCCCATGGTGGGAAGTGTTTGGAGTCAGGTTTGCTGCAGCTTTGAGCAAAGTGTTAACAAGGTGCAGGTAACAAGTGATAGGACAAGATGGAATGGCCTCAGGTTGCACCAGGGGAGGTTTAAATTGGATATGAGGAAACATTTCTTCACTGAAGTGGTGTTCAGGCACTGGAACCAGGGGAGGAGTTGAATCAGCATCCCTGGAAGCTTTCAAGAAACATGTGGAGGTGGTTTATGGCAGTGCTGGGTTAATGGTTGGACTCAACGATTTTAGAGGTCTTTTCCAACCCAAACCATTCTCTGATTCAATAAAAAACACATCAAGGCATATTTTTTCATCTGCATGAAAAAAAAATGGCAGTATGCACAGAAGAAGTAATGAAGCAATTGGACATAATAAATGCACAGAGACACAAAGATATCTTTATATAGATATTTCCACTTGATGTTTTCACTTTGCCAGAAAATTCTAATGGTTTTTTAATCAAAGTTTTCCTGTCTTGGTTGTGGACACTTGGCTTTTGGCCGTCTAATAAATTATTCCTAAAACACTCTCAATTTTCATTCACTATTTCTTGTCTACACTTGTGTCCATTTTCACTCAAAATCTTCCTCAGCTTTGAGAAATGAGCCCTTTCAGCACACAAAGCACACATTTCGTGTTTCAGAGTGTCCTTTCGATGCCCATAATAAATGTAATCACCACAGGGAAAGTCACACCAACAAGGGAGATGAAAATGATAAGTCCACAGCGTGGAGGTTTTTTTCAACTTTGGATGAAATTTTCAGAAGTTTCTGAATCACCTGGAAAAAAAAAAATATCCCAGATCTGTATCAGGGAGAGGTACAGCACAGCTAAAATTCCTAAAATTGTATGGGCAAGGCTGGTTTGCTGTTTCCTCTTTAACTCACTGAGGATAAAATTAAGCTCAAATTTTAGTGGGTTTTGAGGAAAGCACAACTGGAATGTACTTGTCGTGTCCTAAAATGAGGAGATGTTCTTCTTCTGATGTTTAGGAAATGCTAAAACATTCAAGAAATCATCAGGAAAGTGAAAATTGAGTGAAATTAAGCCCTGAGCAGTGAGAAACATTTTTTAAAAGCCCAAGTCCCCTCGTTTCTCACTGTGCTCTGGCATTCAAAAAATCTTGTCCCCAGTGTTTTCAGGTATCAGCTGGGGGGGGTTGATGTAAGAGTCACTCACAGATTAACTTGTCCTGCTTCTCTGTTTGCTGACAAAGAGCTCTGGACAAACTCTCTTGTTTGAACTGACAACATCGTCAGCACTGTATGCAAATGAGCCATTATCATATTATTAATATTTTCCTCAAGGTCATTTGAACAGAAATTATTCATGCAGAGTATCAGCAAATTACAGTGAAGATGGGTCTGTGAAACCTTCTGTGTCTTCCCTCATTTTTTTCTCTGTAGCTCTAAATGATTTCTTGGCCCTATCAGGAGATTTGATCGTTTGTGACACCGAGCTTTTAGCTGGGGTTGGATAAAGCAGTGCTGGTCCTGCAAGGGTGGGGGGTTTGTTTGGATGGAAGGCTGCTCCTGCCACCTGGAACGCTGATCTGATGGAGTAATCCCCATCTCACAAACCCAGAAAATCATGTCCCAGGGGCACAGAAGCCCCCACAGCAACCAAGTCATCCTTCAGCCTGTATTTATATTTTTATCCAACTAAGAGTTGTACCATTTGTTAAGACAGCCAAGTAGATTTCCTCAAGATCTCGAACTTTCCTCCTTTTCAGTCCTCTCCCTGCACTTCAGCCAACTTTCACAGATATTTCTGGTTTGATTTGTTTTCTCTCCCCCATATCAGCTGTGTCTCAGTGCTTCTTTCTTGTCCTGGGTCAGCTCTAAATCCCCACCGATGGGTTCCAGACCGAATCAGCTGAGACTGCAGTTGTTCCCTTCTCATGACCTTTGAGTCTGTTTGCCAATGTAAGTGAAAATTAAATAATATTAAAGTAATATAAGTAAATAATATTAAGGAAAATATTAAATTCTCACAGGCTTGGGTGAAAATGGATGGACTTCCAGGTAGAGAAGGGAGGCAAAGTCACTGGTTCCAGTGACCCTGACTATTGTAGACTCCAAGGTATGATTTCCCTCCCGTTCCCCTCTGGTGGACATTCAGAAAATCTCTTTTTGTCTGACATCCAATAGGGCTGAATTCAAACTACAATTTCAGCATAATCCTCTTGGTCATTGTGAGATGCAGTTTCACAAGAAATTTGGGTTTAATGTTTCCCATGCAGTGACTTCCCCTTCATCCAAAGTTTTGAGCTTGCTGGTTTATGAATTCCACTCCTTTCTCTGGGGGACAATCATAGAATGCTTTGAGTTGGAAGGGACCTTAAAGATCATTTACTTCCAACCCTCTGGAATCATAACTCTTCCCCTGTGGACCACAGACCATGGAGCTCTACAGGCAAAGCATTGCCCTCTCATGCCACAGACAGTCTAACTGAACACTCTTCAGCTTTGGATCTCACTTCTATGGGTTTGATTCCTTTCTGCTGCTTCAAAATTGAGAATATTTAATGGTGGCCAACCTGAAATCCTGGTGGCCACTGATTTATTCACATACCTCATTCACAGTGAGTAATTCACTTGTTTATTTTCTTACGTGTTAACAGTTTTCTATTTAATGAGCAGCATTTACTATCACTGTTGTGTTTAACACTTAAATTTCACTGGAATTCACTTATATCCTATCACCCTTTATTGCTTCTTTCAGCTCTTCCCACCCTGGGAGTAGATCAGTGGGGCTGTAGGTGAACCAGCCCGTTTTCAAAGCCACTGATTCTGTTTTCCCCTCTGAAAGCCTGCTTAAGGGAAATCTGCTGTATTCATCTTTTAAGACTTTGTGATCAATCAATGTATCATAATGCTTTTGAAGGGGGAAAATTAAAATCAGTCATTCCACGAAGAGAAGGAAAGGACTAACCATTCTGAGGGGAAAAAAAGGTACCTTAACTTAATAGAATTTCTTAATATTCAGGCCATAAATCTAAACAAAACCCAAGGAATATTTTGAATCAGACATGACTTCTGGATTTATTGTAGGGTTTACACGGGGATTATGTCACCTTCATTCAATGTTTTCATCTCCTATGGCTAGGGATGGGTTCAACCCACAAAGGGCAGGATGGGACAAGAACCCAATTTCCTAAATAACCAACATGAGTTGGTCACTGCTTTGTGGAGCTCTAGAGTTGAGCTCAATGATCTGTTCAAATCCTGGCTCACTGTAGCTAATTCAGCTGCCTTTGAGCTCCCCAAAAGCCAATTGCTGCGCTTCTTCTGGAGCCAAAGCTGGTTTATGATGCCCCTTGAAGGATTTCTTTCTCTTGCCAGAAAGAAACTGGTGATTTCCATGTGGTGAGAGCAGCATTTTTCTGCCCTCTGAACACGGTGCCCTGGTTTGTTCTGTTCACACAGTCCACACAATATTCTAATTGTCCAACAGGTCATCTAATATATGAAAAATAGTTTACTCCACTGGTATGGAGTGGCCTGATCTCTTGCAGAGCAGGCATGGCCTGGGAGCTCTGGGTTTACAGCTCCTTGCTAATAGCTGAATGTCCATTTTTCTGCCTTCTCCATACAGCAGCATCTTTTGCCACCGTGGGACTTCTCAAAGGAAAGCTCCCTCCCTTCCACACTGCATTATGGAATAATTAGCTGTTTTCAGCCTCTGGTTACATTCCCTCACAGGTAGGGACCTCCTTAAGGTTTAAGGCAAAGCTTCCCATGGTCTTATGCCCCGAGCTTTGCTGCCTGAGCCTTCTGCTGGCGCCATCTCAGATCTGAAAGCATTAAGATCACTCCTCCCCAGATACTCCCTGGCTTCTGGTTTATTTAGTGCGCCTGGATGGTTTTCTAGGACTCCATCCAAGGTAGTCTCTGACCTTGCTGGTCCTTTAGTTCTGAGTGGTGAGCACAGAGCCCTCCAGAAGGAGGTGGTCAGCTCCCCACACCCTCTTGCAGGATGTGCCAGGGCACCCAACTCCCCCTCCCTCACCCTTTCCAACAGGACACTCGTAGAGGGAAGCAGTGGTGACACATTTTTCACAGACGCCCGTGTAAGGCCAAGAATAGGTTCTCACATTCATAAAATCAGCACAGCCTCCCCTCAGGGAGGCGAGGAACTCATTTATTTTGCCTCTTCTTATCATTATTTCATCTGATCTCTCCTTTTTGTCCCTGAGACAGTAATGTGCATTTCAGCCGTGTCTTCCATTCTGGGAATCTCAAAGTACTCCACAACATGAGTGACTTCAGCCTCCTTCCACTTCAGCAGGGCTCGTTATTTTTAAATTTCTCTTTCTGTATCACTGAGCCTGCTTGGAGAGCAATACTTTTCTCCACACTGAGAAATAAGCCCTGTATTTTTAAGGAGAAAGAAATATGGGCTTAAAAAGAAAACAGGCACAGTGGAGGGAGGAGATAGCTAATACTGAAAATACCAATCCAGTTACTGACAGCACTGCAGCAGCACAAACTCTGCCTGAGCTCATTAAACCCAGGCCTAAATCTTCACAAATTCATGGGGCAATTTGCTCTGCATTTTTGCTGTGTGGGCCTTTGCCCAAGAGCCAAGAACTCGAGAAGGAGAACCCGAGGCTTTCCTGGCAGGTGGGTTCCTTCCAGTAGTTTCAGAGCTTTGGAGGGCTTTTTGTGTTAAACCTGTAAAAAGACTCTTCATCCACCAGTGAATTTTGTGGTGAGAGTAGGTCATGCCCTGTACTAATTATCACCAAGGAGTCGTAACACATGGCAAGATCTGCCTCCCATTCTGGATACTAAAGGAGAATTCCACAGGAAAGCCCAGGAGAAAATGAGAAATATTAGAAGTCCTAGAGAGTTTCAGTTGTCCCCTCTACCAGGCTACACTTCGATGGGAATAACAAGCATTTCAGAGTTTGTCTTCTGAAATTGCCAGTCAGTGCCTGCACTGGAAATTTAAGGGGCCAAGTGGAAAATAAAAATAAAAAGGAGTCAAATTTGAGGTTACTCTAGAGTTAGGCCAGAATTAGGTATATTTCCTTACTTTGAAGCTGACTAAAGGTTAATAGTGCATTGATTATTTTGCATGTGCAACAACAGGGCACTGAGAAGCTCTATCAGGAGCCATCTGCATAAAGGGGCCACTCCTCAAGTCTGACACCTCTAATTTTCTCTTGATGATTTTCACCCGTGGCCCTTCACCATCCTGACTGTAACTGGAGTGACACAACACAAGCCTTACCTGCTGTTTCTATCCCTTTAGATCAAGTGCAGGTTTGTGATGGCAGTGAGAGCAACGAGGACTGAAATGAGATCGCTGCGGTGGCCGAAGGGCGTTTGCTGCTGGAGACCCGACACAATCCTTTCCCACTGCCAGCAGAGGAGGTTCCCTTCATGCAAGCCTTGTGTCACTTCCCTGCCTGTAAGTTACTGTGTAATTACATCATGGCTGGAAGCATTCATTAAAAGGCTGGAACCATTAGCAGGGGGAAGGAGGCCTCCTTTGTTTTGTGCAAAATTAGACGCCAGCGCGAGCCCCGGTTCTTGCTGCATTCATGTTCGTAAATCAAAGTCAAGTATTTCATTAGAGTGTCTGCAGTGTATGTATATAACTCAGCAGCAGAGTGTCTGCTGAGCCCTAATGTGTTGCATTTAATTAACATTTAATTAGAGGGTTTGTTGTGGGAGGTGCGTGAGTATTTGCCAGGCGGTTCATAAACATGAATCCACGTCTCGCTGGCTGGACATCAGTTCTTCTAAATAAAGGCTGCAAGTTGAAATCGTCCTCTCAAACCCAGGCAGATCTAGTCCCAGGATACCTCAAGATTCATAAGTGACTTCAGATTTCACAGGCTTTAGTTTGGTATTGGATTTCTCCTCTGGTTTTCTTGTACCGATCTGCATATGCTGTATTTTAACGATCGTACTTTACTCCTCTCTTACTCATTTGGGTGCTGAGTAGTTGGGTCTTACTGGAATAAATTATAGGCTTTTTTTTTTAAAAAAAGCAAAAGTTTAATTTCAGGAAGAAAATTCTTGCCTTTCAGATCTGTGAGTCTGGAGGCTTTAAAGGTGCTGTGGCAGATGCCTGACAGTTCAGGCAGCACAGTCATTCCCATGTGCAAGGAGGGAACTGTGATAATTTTTCCCAGTAAAATCATCATTGACAGGTATTTGGTGGCCTTTGTCAGAGCAGATGTCAGAGGGATGAGCTCTGATTTTTAATTGATGTCTGCATGCACAGTTCTCTGTTCAATACAGGAAGACAACGGGTCACCCAACATCTTCTTTGGAGTCACTGGAGTGAACTCAGGCTTCTTACAAAAGATAAAGTACATCCAGATCAGACACCTTCTCCAAATAACCTCTCATAAGAGAAAACCATTTGACCTAGGATGGATTTCTGCAATATAGTTATTTCCATCTGAGCAAGTCACCCCAGATTCCCTTTACTAAGGGGGTGATTTAGCTGCCAAAAGGTAGACATCTGCCCTAGAGTGGACAGACCTATGGCTTTACTTCTGTTTACTCTGTAGACCAGACCTCCCCTGTTGTAGGAAGCCAGAAAAACTTCAGGCAGACACTTCAAGACAGATAACATGGATCCCATCAGCTGTAGTAGTGGGAGACTGTGGAAATGTGTTAACTCAGGTCAGTAGAGGGTGGTGAGACACTGAAACAGACTGTCCAAAGGATTTGTGGCTACTCCATCCCTGGAAGTGTCCAAGACCAGGTTGGACAGAGATTGGAGCAACCTGGTCTGGTGGAAGGTATCCCTGCCCACAGCAGGGGATTGGAATGAGGATGATTTTAGAAGGTCCCTTCCAACCCAAACTATTGTATGATTCCATGATCCAGGTAAATACCGAAAGCTGGGGGATACCAACACCCTTCCCTCAGATATGATGATGTGACCAAAACTACCATAGTGACCACTGCATGGAGAACCTGACCTCTGAAGACTCTCAATTCTGGGTGACACGTTTCTCTCCCATCCTTCTTGCACTCTCACAGGCTGACTGAACACAAGTGTGAGCTGTGTCTGGGCTGTCTCAGGGCAGAGAGATGTGCCCAGCACCGCAGTCAGAACGGAGCTGTGAAGTCCTGGGCTCAGTGCTGCGCTCATGGCTGCAGGCCCCTGGAAAATTATGACCAGCCCACTTCATTTCTCCCACAGCTTCATTTCTGAGCGAGGTTTCACCTCATCCTTGTCCTAGATGGCTTTTACCCCATGCTGTTAATCAGCCACCGCTGTGCTCGCCCTGTGGTTGATGGGAGAAGTGACCCATTTGGAGGAGCTGTCCTTTCCAGAGAGCTGCTGTGGTGGGGACAGTCTAACCAACGTGACAGATCTTCTGGCTAAAAATAAAAGGAGAGAAGGAAGAGAAAGAGGGTTGGTTGGTTATTTCTTTTTCTCCACCTGACCAGCTGCCCAACGCTTTGCATTATGAAAAGCTGTTGAGGAGGGCTCAGCTCATTACTTCTCATTTCTGTGGATGCCTCTGTGAGAAATGAGCTCTCTGATCCTCTGCAGGACGACGGGCTTTTCCTCTTGTATCCTGTTCCTGAAATGGTTTTGTTTCATCCCCAATTCAGAATGCCAGGATAGTGCTGGGCCTTGGAGGGAAAGAAAAACAGGAGAGAGAACAGATCCAATTTTTCAAGTAGGGAGCTGGATTTTTTTTTTCTCTCCAGTGCAAGTCCAGCACAGTGGAGGTGGGGTTGTATAAAAGAAGGGCAGAGGAGGAGCGTAGTGATGGTGTGTCTGATGTACAGAGCAGTTTCCCACCTGGGTTAGGGGATCTAATGGGCTATTAAAGGCCAGATCTCAGCTGGCACAATTTGTGTAGCTCCCCTGAAGGTAATGGAAGCCAAGGCTAAATCACACCCCTCAGGGACTGAAAGAACCACTGAGCTGAAGGGTTTCTAAACGATGCAGTTCAGCGAGGTGAGGCAATAGATGTGTCTGGCAGGAGCCTGCAGAAAGCTGCAAGTTGTAATAAGCTCTCCATGCCCTTCATCGGGGCTTCTCTGTCCTCTCAGGGAGTAAATTCCATCAGCTCAGATTGCCTGAGCCTTCCCCTCTGCTTGGAGTTTGTGCAACCCAATCTTGTGGTGGCGATTCGGGTCAGCTCCCCCCAGACCCCGGGGGTGAAGCTGAGTTACACCAGCAGGTTGGGCTCTCCTGGTTTGCTTCCCTTGGGAATCAGAGGAGGGAGGAGGAGGAGAAAGAGGTAAAAGTCAAGAAAACAGCAGGAGTTTGATTCAGTTTGGAGATCTCTCTAAGTTGCCACTGATCAAATCCAAGTGCTTTCCTCGTGTGTTAAAAAAGATTGCATCCATCAATCTCCGGGAAGGCTTCAAGCTGAACCTCCCTGTTTCAGGTGGCTTTATCCTCTCAGAACCAGGACACGTGTATTTTTCCGTTAGTTTTATACATCTTCCTTCTCCTTTCAGCTTCCTCCCACAACATGCAGGAGAAGGCCCAGCTACAGGTGCTGAATTAACTTCCACAGCAGGGTTGCCTTTTTGTTCTCTCCACTTTGTGTCTCCCAGTTTATTTTCCAGATCAGTAGAAAGTTATCTTTCTCTTTATTGTTTCATATTAATACTTGACCTACAGATAAGAAGAAAAACATGACAAGAATGCAAGGGAGGGAAATGTGATGCCAGAAGTGGCATTTGAAGAGCGTTCAGCTCCCACAGCAGCTGCTTCCTCTGGGTTTAGACATCATCCCTTCCACAAGGAAAGTATTAAATATTTCAATTGAGTACATTTTATGGTTGCTGTGGGATCAAGAAGGGGGAAAGGCAGACTGTCAGAGCAGCAGGTCTCTGCCACACACTCATCGCGCCCTATCACCACGACTTGGCTCCTCATCAGAGTTTACATTCATATCACCATACCGTTCATTGTTATTTCCATGGATGTCCTGCAGACTTCCCACTGTGAGCTTGTGGACCACCTGGGATCAAGATCACGCCACTGTAATCATTCTATCAGAATATTTGGCACAGGTGTGCCCAGAGGTGGAGACGTGAGGTGGGCTCCAAGTGATGGGACTGTGAACGTGCAGCCACGCTGAGGCCCATGTTCACATTTGGCTCCTGCTTCCCCAAACCTGATTTTTAAATTTAAATCCAAATCTAATCTCAGCCAATCTTGCAGTTGCCTCTGTCCACAGGAGCAATCAATCCCTGCGATCCATGCAATGAGGGAAAACCTTATCTGGGATAGTTTTTCTAGAGGAAAACACTAGTTTTTTTATTTTCAACATTAAAATGTTTGTGTGACTAATTCTCACTCTTATTTCTGCAGCAAATGTACTGCTTGTCTATAAGCAAAAACTGAGGTGGTGGTTCCTGCTTGCCAACCCTCACAATCATTGTCATTTATACCTTTGCCTTCAGGCAGGTTGTTGGACTCCAGGAGGCAACTTTGGGAGTGGGAGGAGAAGGCAAATAAGCAGGTATTGAGCCATGTGGGCAGGCAGCTGCTGAACTAACAAACCCCCTGCCAAAATGGAATAACTTTGTAAACTCTTAAAGAAGAGGAAAAAAAATGGAAAAGGAAAGGAAAAAGAAGGAGGAGAAGAAGAAGAAGAAGAAGAAGAAGAAGAAGAGGAAGAAGAAGAAGAAGAAGAAGAAGAAGAAGAAGAAGAAGAAGAAGAAGAAGAAGAAGAAGAA
>JAWWES010000081.1:148691555-148715763 GCA_035583135.1 Lophotriccus pileatus
AAGAAAAAGAAAAAGAAAAAGAAAAAGAAAAAGAAAAAGAAAAAGAAAAAGAAAAAGAAAGAAGAAAAGGAAAAAGGCAAGGAGGAGAAAGAGAAGGGAAAGGGAAAGGGAAAAGAGAAGGAGAAGAAGAGGGAGAAGGAGAAGGAGAAGGAGAAGGAGAAGGAGAAGGAGAAGCCAGCTTGGCATAGGGCACGATTATTCGTTAATCTTCAAGATGAGGCATCTTTACTGGAGAAGGGATTTCCCACTCTCAGTGGTTCCACCTGCACTGTGTGACAGCCACTTCTGCCCTGTGCACCTTTCCTTGTGTCCTCTCCATCTCACAGGGGTTATTCACGACCCCACTTGCACTTCAGCCTGGAATTTAAACCCCTTGATTGATTCCTGACATCGATCCTGTCCCCACAACCCTTTGACGTTGCTTTGGGGCAGACAGAAGTTGTTTTCCAGACTGTGAGCTGGCTCAGAAAAGCACATATTTAATGTGGCTTTCACATTGGCTTTGCAGTTATATTTTCCTTCGGAGCGTGGTCATCCATCCAAAGAAACTGATTTTGCTCCAGTTCTTGGGGACGACACAAAGCAGAAAAGGCCACAGAACGACGCGGCGTCGCCCCAAGGAAAGGAGCTGCGTGGAAAGGGATTACTTTTCCCAATTTGCCCTTTGTGATTTACCTGCAAAAGGCTCTGCTTTCAATTCCTTTGCCTCACCCTGAGAAACAGCGAGGTGAAATCTACCCCGGGCCTGTGCTTTGCTTCAGCCCCCAATCCATCTCAACAGCCGCTTAGTGCTCCCCAATTTACCAAGGAAAAAGGAGCTTCTCCCTGAATTCTTCCCTCTCATGCCTCCGAGGGCTGCAGGAACGAGGCAAACAGAGGCCCAGCACAGATAACCGGTGAAATAAAAACTGAAACCTCCCTGTTCTCGTCTGTGATTTTGGAATTGAAATGCTCTGTCCTTTTTTTTTTTTTTTGGAGCTCCAGGATGGTCTCATGGCTCAGTTTCCCTGGGCGTCACACTTTCCTGCATGAGGGGCCGACAAGGCTCTGGGTGGAAGGTGAGGTGGGTCCACCCTACTTTTGAGAAGTGATGCCCAGAGGTGACTGTCTTGGCAGACATCTAATTTTTGGAATAAGCTGCGAGAAATCTGCTCTTAAATCTGAACTTTGCTTGTTTTTTGATCAGGTAAGTCATCAGTGAGAAGACGTTTTTAATCCCTACCTTGACACCTCTTTACGGGGCAACTGGGAAGTCACAGCTCCCCCAAAATTTTTTAGGAGCACTTTGAACTATTACTGTGAATTTATCCCAGTGTTCTGCTGTTCCAAATTTACTGCCATATGTTGGCCTTTAATGTAACTCCCCCTGTCCCCCAGGTTGTCAGCCGCCTCAGGTGTGCAGAGTGGCTCCATGAATCCCTGATAAATGTTAGCCATTACTGGCAAGATTGTTTCCTGTCTCACTGCAGTTGGTTTCACTACAGAAATGCTTCCAGTAAAACAGAGCTTTTATTTATTTATCCCTGAAATTCCAACGATTCCCACACTGTGGGAGTGAGAGGAGAGGAGAGGAGAGGAGAGGAGAGGAGAGGAGAGGAGAGGAGAGACTCATAGAATGGTTTAGGTTGGAAGGAACCTTAAAGATCATCTAGTGCCAGTCCATGGGCAGGGACACCTTTCACTCGACCAGGTTGCTCAGAGCTCCACCCAAGATGGCTTTAATTCCAGGAATGGGGCATCCACAATGGGCAACCTGTGCCACCCTGATTGTAAAGAATTTATTCCTAATATCTAATCTAAACCTACTGTTCTTCATTTTGAAGCCATTTCCCCTTGTCCTGTCACTCCAGGCCCTCATTAAAAGTCTCTCTCCATCTTTCTTGTCAGGTCTCTTCAGGTACTGGAAGGCCTCGATTAGGTCACCCCTAAACCTTCTCCTTTCCAGGCTGAACAAGAAGAGAAGAGGGACACCCATAACGCTAATTTTGATGCACCCAGCACTTCATTTTGCTCCATGTTTGGCTGGAGAGATTCCCCTAACCGGGAAGGAGCCCATCCAGATAAGGCTTAAACTTACAAAACTTGGAGGAGGAA
Organism: Lophotriccus pileatus; assembly: GCA_035583135.1. NCBI lineage: Eukaryota > Metazoa > Chordata > Aves > Passeriformes > Tyrannidae > Lophotriccus > Lophotriccus pileatus. Next base: position 148,693,650 of record JAWWES010000081.1, read on the forward strand.
TTCAACCAATAAGTGGGAGAGGGGAAAAAAAACAAGTGTTTTTTAATGTGTCATTGCGCCCTGAATGGAGTTACACTTTCAGGAGCTGGAACCCTGCTCAGCAGCACAGCAGTTGCCTTTTGTTCTGTGCAAAATTAGTCATTAGTGAGAAGCTAATTTTAAGTGCCTTCGTGTTTGGGAATCTCAGTGAGGTATCTCAGCAGTGTCTGCGGTCCCTCCTCCAAACTGAGAAGCAGAAGGGTCGTTGTGTTGCAGCTAATTAACGTCTGATTGGAGGTGACTTGTGGAAGGAGTCTGAATATGCCCAAAATTATGTGCCAAACATTGTCACTAGATTAAAAGGTCACTTTTTAGGGTAAGGTGGAGCAGTCTACCTGGTCCCCATCAAAACCACACCTCTGTGCTCTGCAGGTTTCTTCCACCATTTTTTTGACTTTTAAGCAATCTTAGTGATATGATAACTCTTCAAAAGACTTCTCTTGCCCTAATCACATTTATTCTGGATTTACACCTACCTGAAATAGCAAAAGCCTGTGTGGGAGAGATGTGAAGACATTGGTGTCCTGTAAAGAAAAAGACCTAAGAAGTTTTGGTGAGGAAACTGCTGATGAGCCCATAAATCACAGAATCACAGAATGATTTGGGCTGGAAGGGACCTTAAAGATAATCTAGTTCCAAAGCCCAAATTTGAATGGTAATGATCCTCCTGCAGGTCCATTCCTGGCTGTCCTAGATTAGGGATGGCACATGTTGCCCCTTCTCCGTGGGTTTGCTTGGACCATGTCCATTTAATTTTATCTTCAAAGCTGAAAGAGCCACAAGGTGTCTACTGTGGGTCGGAAGAATTTATCTCACACTGACTGGGATACTGCAGGAGCTCACCCAAGCCACGTGGGATGAACCCTGCAGAGGAAAACCCAAAGAACTGGGGTTGCTGCTCTAGGACTTGTCTGGCCTTCATGTTATTTTCCCTTCAGAGGGTCTGGGAGACGCCGCAAGGCTGAGGGTGCTCTTGAGTTCAGCGAAGCAGGTGGTGCTTTTACTGGGTTAGTGCAGTTGCTGGAGGTGCTGGGATTGCACACGGCTGAGAAATCACATCCTACCTGCTTCAGTTTTCCCAGCCATCTCATTTCTGTGCAGGATTTCTGCCTAGCACTGGGTTTGGGTGTTGCTCTGTGTGGCTAAACAGCTGGTCTGTCCCCACACCTAAGTTGGCCACCCTCCACTCTGGTTAAAAACAAACCCCGAGTCATAAGAAGGTGCTGTATTGGCACCTCTGTCCTCATTTCAGCTTGCAGGGGTCACTTGGAGAGGTCTCTCTGGAAATGTCTGAACAAATATTGCTCCTTTTTTTCTGCTCTGTTCCTTGAACAGCAAGGATTCACACCCATTCCCATCACATTTCCTGCCATTCAGTGGGCACTGTGGCTCTGCCTGCGTGAGTCCTTCTGCAGAGCCACGGAGAAGAGGGGAGAGAAGCTGCTGTGTCTTCTGTCAGATGGAGTTTAGTAAATAAGTGTAAATAAGGCTCACAGAGCTGTCCAAAAGTTTAAAAGGATCCAGCCAGAAACAGCAAGCTGGCAGGGAGAGCTCTGCTCAGCAGCATCACCCTGGCCAGCCAGTTTTTGTTTGTTTGTTTGTTTGTTTGTTTTTCTTTTCTTTTCAGTGACTGAAGCAAAAGCTGATGGAAGAAAATGTGCATAAAGGTCCAGGAAGTGACCTGGAAGTGAAAAAGCAAGAAGAAAGGTTCTGAAGTTGTTGGATCTGAATGATGGGCTGGACTTTCTTTACTCCTACCTTTCCTTTTATCTATGTGTAAGGTGCTATTGGTTTTATTTGCAGAAGCTCATCTGACACTCAGATCCATTTTGTGATGTGTTTTTTCATAAATGAATGACAGTGGCCTTTTTTTTTTCCCTCTGTTGCAAAGAGGGCCCCCAGAAATGGCTTGATATAAGTTCCTCCATCCAAAACCTCTCCACAAAGCCTTTTGGAAGGATGCCAGAGATCACTCTGGACGTGTGCTGGATCAGAGGGGCTTTGATCCATGATCCCAGATGATCTAAACCTGGAGCCATCCCCGTGGGCACAGTGTTATCCACCAATCAACATGCAAAGGCACCTTTATATAGTGCTTAAATAATAATGAAGGACATATTGCAGCCCTCTTAGACTTCTCAATAGGCAGGGACTTATTTGAAGAGACCAAATAGTTGTCAGAGAGAGTTTGTATTGAATTGCAGTGTGTCTGATATAGCTGGGGCTGCAGAGGTTAACAGAAACTCTCATTAAAATTCAGTTCTTCAAACTGAAATATCCTGAAATCTGCTGTGCTTCACACCACATGAAAGTGGGTGTAACAGCAATGAAATAAGTTGGAGTTCTTCTCCGCTTAAAGTGTCAGGCAATTTGCAATGCAACATGCAATATTTTGGTGTGAAGACATCAACTGGCCTTTCCCAATGCAAACTGGGCACAGATTTAAATTTACACTGGCCAAAGACCTGGTCCTGAGAGTTCAACAGTTTGGGGGCAATGCCCAAGAACCCCAGTGCTCCCAAGAGGGGCAGACACCACCAGGCAGGGCAAACCCAAGCTTTGAGCACCCCTTTGCAGCGCAGTTGCTTGGTTCTGCCAAGCCCCATGCATGTATATTTATAATTGCAACTCCCCTCAGTTAATCGTGTCAAAAACGGCCTTTGTACCTCTGGGGACCGTATCTGATGCAGCAATCTTTGCAGAACTCTTAATCCCAGATGTGAATCCCCAAGTAAACTGATTACGCTGCCGGCAGCACGAAATGAGCTCAGACCTTCCGTTAATCGCTGCACGAACCACAGCAAATTCTGAGCTGAATTCAGATGCACAAGAACATTCCTGGTACTTCAGGGAATAATACACAGACAGCTTCAGACATCATGTGAGTGGGTAGCTGCTGAGCACAGAAGACATCCACTAGCTGGTGGTAATTCGTGAACCAGAAGCTCCTCTTCTTTTTCCCATTTGCTCATGTGGAAGCAGTTCATGCAGAAGTAGCGGGGCTGGAAAACTGGAACATGTTAAAAAGGAATGACAGTCAGGGAATATTTTGCTCATGGTTGTCTTGCCTTTCCCACCCAAAGGCTGCCCAGACAGGTCCTGCTCTCGTGGCACTGCGGATCGACACCCATGGGACTCAGATTTCCCACTGGGGTTTTGTTCAAGAAATAAAAATTATTGGAGGTGCCAATTGAAGGCACAACCTGACTCAGAAATCCCAGCAATGCAAAGGACCATGTGGAGAAGCTGAGATGACTGTTAGATATTTCCATTTGGTTGAGCCTTGGCCTTCTCCAGTTCCCCTTGGCAGGGAACAAGAGAGTATTTTGCAAGGAAATAAAACCAAAAAACAACAAATGAAAAAACTAACCAAACAACACCAAACCAAAACCAACCAACCAACCAACCAACCACAAAAGGTCCCTTCCAACCCATTCTATGATCTCATGACTTTCTTCTTGGGAGACAACCCCCCTGTTGCCTCCCAAAACCAGTCATGTAGAAGTTCAGGTAACACCTCCCTCCGAGGACTTCTCCCAGCTGACAGGATAGATGGGGCAGCAGTGTGGGTCTTTCCCTGGGCGTGGCGAATTCGGAGCTGGAAATGTAAGCAGCCAAGCAGCACAAAGGCATCTGGGTGGAGTCATCAGCAACATGCAGGGGTTGCTTTCCATCTGTTCTTTTTTCAGGCAGCCGTGCTGCATCCTTGAATATCTGTCCCTGCTGGTCCTCATTACATGCTGCTCAATTGCTTTGGAGACGAAATAGCAGTTTCTTAATGCTCCATCTCCCCTCCTCCCCTTTTCTGCTGCGTGTTTCTGAAATTAAGCTCAGATTTTAGCTCACAGGATGATTTATTACCGCTTTTCCAATGGTCAGCCTCCCCCTCGTTAAAGAGATGATTTACCAGAAGCTTCACCCCTCAGGGAATTAAAGTCTCCTGCGCTGAATGGGTGATATGAGGGTCTTTCTTGGAAGTGAAAAAAGTCCCCAGCTTGCAGGATTTAAAACTCAATGTGCACACCACCACTTAAGGGAATTTTCTCTTTTTCCAAAGGTGTTTATGGGCTGTCCTCATTTGCTCAGTCATTTGCTCAGTGCTGGGTTAGGACCTCGCTGTGGTCATTGTGGTCCAGAGAACTGGGCTGAGTCACCATCCCTGGAGGGATTTAAAAGATATGTGGATGTGGCACTTGGGGACATGGTTTGGTGTTGGCCTTGGCAGTGCTGAGTTAATGGTTGGACTTGAGGATCTTAAAGGCCTTTTCCAACCCAAATGATTCTGTGATTTTGCCTCGCTACCAAATTCATCCCCTCTGGATGCAATTTGGCATCCAAATTGCACCTGAGGGACCAGGACTGCAAAGTAACCTGAGAGCTCAGAGTGGCTGCATTCTGAGAGGTTTCCTGGCTTTGCCCATGATCCAGGCACTCTGGAAGATGAGGGAAACCAAGGCAAAGGATTTAGGAGACAATAAAATGGTACATATACACTCAGTGCAATGGAAACACTCATGGAATCGTAAGATCATTAAGGTCGGAAGAGACCTCCAAGATCTCCTCCTCCTGCCAAATCCAAGTAAATGGGAAGTTACCCCTGTGGTTATTTTAAAAGTATGCTCCCTATTCCTGTGAAAAACAGTTGAGGGTGACTCAGAGCACACAAGGCATTTCCACCATCCCAAGGCCAACACAAACATGCGGCTCTGTGGGGTGAGTCAGGATTTAAACCCAGTGTTAATGGTTCTGGTCTGTCACAGTCCAGGGCACCAGCTTGGGACCAAAGAGAGCCCCAAAAATTAATGCACAGTTCAGTGCCTTTTGTGAGGACTCCTCCTGGGCTACTCTGGCTCCAGCTTGTCCCAGGGAAATATTGCCAAGGAGGATCAGATGGAGCAAAGAGCAGCCGGGGTGTGAAAAGCTTGGCTTTGAGAAATGGAAAGAGAAACGTGTCAAACACGTCTGGGAGTTCACTCCCCAGGCTGGAAAACGAGATTGAAAGAGAAGACACAAATAACCCTTGCATTAAGCTGCCCTTGCTGCTGCTGGAATCTCCTGCTGCTTCTATTAGACAGTCTTTGATGAGCCTTGGAGCTGTGGAAAGGTGTTTCCGTGGTGGGCACAGCTGGTGCTGTGCAATATCGCTCCTGCCTCGAGGGCTTGCTGCTTGTTTTCTGTGATTTTTGCTGTCTTTCCCCATTTTCTCTTCGTCTCATATAGAAGAGGCACCTTTCCAAGTATCTGTAAGAAGAAATCAAGCAGAATACGGACATTTTTGCAGGTGCATCTGCCTCCTTCACAGCCAGATTTGTGGTGTGGAGGGATGAGTTTCGTTGGGGAAGTGGAAAAGTCACCTCCAGATATACTCTCAGACGTACTGTGGATACATCAGAGCCTCTTTCTGCCCCCTCATCCAACCCCTGCTCATCCTCTGAACCAGACAAAGTCCCTTTTCCAGAGTGTGGGAGCCACTGTGCAGTTGCTGAGGTAAGTCAGGACCAGCTCTGCCTGTGACTGCTGGCCCACGCTGGATGGAAAGAGCTGTGCAACTCCAGTGGGAGTTCCTAAAAATGTCTGTGCTGGCTGTCTGTACATCTGTGTCTGTCTGGGACACGATGGGATGCAGGAATGACTGGATGCTTCCTCCACTCAGCTGTTTGGAGGGAATTTCGAGGGAGGTGGAAGGAAGAAAACAAGGAGAGGATTTGTATGAGAAAGGAAGGAGATGAGGAGAGGCCTCGCAGCAGCCACTCAGCTGGAAGTGGTTCTCCCTGACATCTTTCTGCATCGATTCTCCTCAGTATTCAAGTTTATTGGCCTTTTGATATCTGCATAAAGTTTAGTGTTACATGAAACGATGCTCCATATCCAGAAAACGAAAGCAAAAAGCAACCCAAAGCAGCCCGTCAGCACTGCCCAAGGTAATGAAATCAGACAGGTTTGTTTTCTTGTCTCATGGAATATTTTGAAACAAAAGGAAAACAAAACCACAACAACAAACATTTATATAAACACCACTAAACTTTCCAAGTCTTTAAGGGAAGGGAAACTGATATCAATTATGTGGTTAGTAATCCTCTCAAAAGATAATAACAACAGGCTTAGTGACGTCAGGCCTCTCTGCTGTGGTGAAAAGACATTAAAAAGCAATCATAAACAAGAGCAGATCTCCACCTAATTCCGTGTTCACTGGGGCAGAGGGAGGCAGATTATTGTGCTTCGAGGGTTTGCTCTGAGGATAAGCCGGAGAGAAGGTTTGCTGCACATATTTTGGCTGAAACACCGGTGATGTGTGAACCCTGACTCTCACCAGATGCGTTTGTCGGCTAAATGCTTGTCGCAGGCAGAGGAAAACCTCTCGCGACTGTCGGTGCGTGGTTGCTCTCCGAGTTTTATTTCTTCTCCCGAATTTGCCGTGCAGAGTTAATTAGCAAAAATTTGCATTGTTCTGCTTCTTCTCCCTCACTGTGAAAAATCAATGTGTTCAGCCCGGGGATAAGGAATAGCAAATGCCACATATGCTTATGCAGGATCCGTGTGCGTGTGTGCGCGCTCTGCAGTTCTCCTAATGAGAAGTAGGATGGATCTGGAATCAGATTGAAGAGGATCCAAAGCCGGGGAAATATAAACAGGCAACGTCAGAAACGCAGGAATAATAATGGTGATGTAACTCAAAAAAAAAACCCCTCAAAACAACAAAAAACAATCCCAGCAAATGGAGTGTTTATTTCCAGAAGGAAAAATATTTGTAAATCAATTTTTAGTGACATAAGCGATGTCAGCATCAGGAAAGAAAGTCTTTCATGTTTGTGTGATTAAATAAATATATCAGCATATATAGTGAGCTGGGAGGCTGATTGAGCCTCAGCTTTATGAGAAATTCAGTATTTCTAGTGTGTTTTTTTTCCTGGCAATCTGAAATATAACTCTAAGTTTTGATTTTTTCGCCTCTCGTGCATTTAAAAAAAGAATCAGGTTTTTTTTTCGGTCAATGAAAATATATCACTAAAACTATTTCAACATTTATTTGTGTTTGACTTCCAGTATTTCATTTTTACCAGATAAAGCCTTAGAATATGGAATTAAAATAAGAAAGTGAATATAAAATTAAATGCGAACATAAACGCGGAATAAAAGAGAACATAATAAATAAGCTTCTACCATAAAATAAATCAGAATAAACAATGTATCCTAAATATATATCTCAAATGGAACAACTCTAACAACTAAATGCTGAAATATATTATGCAAAAGCTGTTTTTAAGCAAGGCTGAACTGAAACCAGTGCATTCCTCAGGAAGACTGAGGAGGTTTTGATGACTTCGCAAATCACGACGCAAAACGTTTTGCCAAAACCCCGTAAAACCAAGCTAATACATTTTGAAAAGCATATGTTAAGAAGCAGTTTCAGATGACATACTTGGGCCAAATGGATAACAAGACTATTTCCAGCTAATTTCAGATGGGGAAGCAGATGGGGCTGTTTCTCGCTGTTAGACTTCTGTGGTCACAGTCTCTCAAGGGCTGGACTTGAACATCTGAGCCCTTGTAATTATTATTATTATTATTATTATCACGACCGAAAACAATGTGGCCAGGTCTGCCATCCTGAATTTTATCCCACTGTGCAAAAGGGCAGGAAGGTTTTACCAGTGGTAAAACCTGGAACATCCATAGCTCATTAGAACTTCAGGTGAACCACATGCGTGGTGCACCTCACACAGGTCCAGAGGTGGGGTTCACTCGGAAGTATGTGGGATTTTTGCTCCCTTTTTGCACCCACCAGTGTCCCCAAGTCCTTCTTTGCAGGGCTGTTCTCAAGCAATTCACAGCTTAGTTTGTGTTGACACTGAGGATTCCCTTGATCCAGGTACAGGAATTTTCCTTCTGCCCTTGTTGTTTTTCATGAGGCTCATCATGGACCTACCTGTGTTCCTGACACCTGTGTTCAGGGTGACAGCTTTCACCCTGAGGCTTTCTGGAACACTGATAAGATGCTTATCTGGATCTGGGACCTCAGGGAGATCAGCCACGAGTGTCTCCAAAACAGACAGCACATGATGTCTTGGAGGGGCCTCTTTCTTACGACACCATAAAAAATGCTAACATTGGGTCACCAGAACCAACAGCCACCTGAAGGACTTCAAGACTTTCAAAGCTGCCTTCATTTACACCCCTCCTTTGCCTCAGGAGATGATGAGTTGTAAGCATCCTCCAGCTGGGAGAACACTGGACAGAGACCTGCACATTTCATCGCCTGCAGTTGCAGGAATCACGTTGTACAGTCCCACTGGGGGTTTCACCGATTCAAAACCATTTAACTGCACTTGAAGGTGGAGTGACAGGCAGCTAAACCTCGGGATACATTTCAGAAATGGGTTTTTTACCTTGATTTTCATTTTTAGCATGATCACACTGTAACTGTCCATCCGTCTTAGCTGACTGTCAGTCTTGCTTCTCCCTTCTAAAACTGTTTCTGTCTCCTTGCCACTTTCAATGAGACAGAAAGAGTTGCTCAAAATCCCAAGAATTTGTTCCTAGAAATGAAGAGAAGACTGCATCTGTGGGCCTTTGGAAGGCAGGGTTTAGGCATGAAACCCATTCCTCTTGTCCTGGTGGCACATCAGTCAGTGTGTCCACTCTGAGGGCTTTGCTGCCTCTCCTGCTTCTTGTTAAACTGGTAATGAGGGCACATGAGAGGGGCTGGAGACAGTGTGGATGGGAGTCAAGGGGTTGTCAGGAAGAGCTGGAGGGATCTGGGGAGTTTCAGGTTGTGGGGGCCTGGAGGAGTTCGGATCTGCAAAGTCAATGAGTTGCCAGACTGGGGACTTGGGAAGGTCCTTCGTGTATCTCAGTAGGTGGAAGTGGTTCTGTACACTAGAGAGCAGCTGAGGCTGTTGTGGTAGGATTGTTTACAGAGTATTGTGCACACAATTCTGTAGAAAATGTGTCTGCTTTTAATCTTGGTGTTTATAAACATTTGGGTGGCTGATAACCAAGAATATTCATTGTTCCCTTCTCAGAATTGAACCCTGGTGAGTGTTGCATCCTGGTCCGCAGGGCTGTCCATGTTGATTTTGCCTTTTGTGTTCATTTGTGCAGCTAATGGGAGCATTTTCCTAATCAATGCTGGTAGATTCCTCTTTAATTAATATCGATGAGTTGGAGAAAGAAGAGAAAGGACCACAGGCAACATTTCCTCCTTGCTGAGTGTTTGAAGGGGAAAAGGCAGAAAACCCAGAAATCCTTATCCAGGGACATACAGTGAAGACCTTCAGCTGGACTTCTGTTTCCATACAGAAAAGAGAGGAAACTCTTCACCAGCAGAAATAAACACTGTGCAGGGTGTTCTCTGACAGGAAAACTTCATGTTCACATGCCCCAATCTCTCCACAACACCGGGCTGGTAAAACAACACTGATTTTCCCTGTTGGCTGCACAAAGAGGAGGTCTGGCAAAGTGTCCCGGCCAGAACAGATCTGCTCAAATGAAACCACCCTGACAGACAACATCCTTCTGGAAATTTAAATGAACTGTTTTTCCCCGCCTAATAATACCAATCACTGAGCCGAATTCTTGGCCGCGCTTTTCCCTTTGTTTCTTTTGTTTATTTAATCTGATTTAATTTAATCAACCATTTGTGGGGTTTTTTTTGGAGCTGCCTTTATGAATCTGTTTAAAAGCACCGAGTGCTACTTTGGAAACAGAGATTTGCTGTCCTCTTTTGCCTCTTTTCCCTCCTGGTTTGCACTCCTCCTAATGAATTGCAAAGATAAGAGTTGAGGAGATTCTTTTGCATATCTCTTTTAAGAAGACCAGTCCAGTCTGCTTGAATAAAGACTGGGCAAAAATTAGTTGAGGGCTTCAGGATCGTCCAGTGACCTAAGGCAATGTATTCTCTAGGGAAAAAAACTTGGAGGAAGGAAGGGTTCATGTCCTATGCCTAGGAGTTGAGCCACCTTTCCTGGCAGTCAGATTTTCTCTCTGGTTTATCCCGGCTACAACAGCACTGCAAATAGGGGATGACAGAGACAGCTCTGTTTCAGCACTGTCAGAAAAATCACAGAATAATCAAACATGAAATGGTGTGGGTTGGAAGGATGCTTAAAGATCACCTCATTCCTACTTTGGGTTGGAACCCAGGCTTTGGATAACACAAAGTGAGAGTCAGCACAATGAGTCTCTCACTCAACATCTGACTTGACAGGTCTGAGAACCCGCAGTGCTCCCCAGCCACAGACTAACCAGGTCCTGTCAGCTGGCCCAGAGTGAAAAATTAGGGAGGTTTGTCTGGATATCAGTGAAACAAATGGGGCTTATCAGGGACTCAAAGGTCAGAGCTTGTCACTTGGCAAGGGGAGTATCAGATGGGAGTAACTCGTGAGCACCACAACAGAAGCTGTGTGAGGAGACATAGAAGAAATAATTTGCAGTGTTGTTTACAGTGTTTTCCTTGTCTGTGTTTTGGCAAATCATCCTCATCTCCCTTTTAAATTTGGGCAGGGGGGGAGCGGGGGAAACACCTAATCAAGACACCCTAAGGGGTTGGTATAAATGGTGACTTTATTACACCCATTAATTAACAGTTTCATCTCTTTTGAACGATTCTAAACCATAACTGATTTAAAACAGCTGCAAACTTCCTTTCCATAGTATTATTTATTACAATTTTCAGACCTGCCCTTATGTTGCTGCCAGGCACACTGTGTGACACAGCAAAATCTCCACAGAAGTCCCCTCTGTGGGCATTATTCTTCTCCTGAGTGAAGTTATCAAGCCATGGAGCTGGACATGGTCCACCTATAGTGACCCCACTGCCCTCCCCATTGAGTCTGGTGAGAAAGGAGTAGAGGAGCCCCAGGAATAAGGGGAAAAAAAAATGTAGGGGGCAAGGAATCTTTGTGACATGAGTTTCTTCATGCTCTTTCACATCCCCACTCCCTCCCTGTCTCCCCTGAGAGGCAAAAATCAAAAAAGATGAGATGTCCCTGCTCTGTTTTCAAAGCTTTCCACTTCAGAGGTCTCAGGTTGCAGCATCCCCTGGCCTTTTAGGCAGGACAAGGACACAGGGAATGGTGTTTAAAGAGGGATGGAGATTGGAAGTGCCAGCTGGGGAACTCTGGAGAGGAACAAATCAGAGGGAAGGACAGGCCAGGTGTGGATTTTAAGGTGATGCAGACAGAAGGGAGAGAGAAGAAATATTTAGATGGGATAGAGGTCTAAGGAGAGCAGATGGGGTAGGAAAAATGGAGGAGAAAGAGGAGAAATTCCATGGGATAAACAGAATTATGGGAGAGGGACTTCTCTTGAACTTCTGTACCCCCAGAGGACCTCAGCATCTATCCTTATACACCGTGATTTTTTCCCCCTGAAAATCCTACAGCTCATTCTGAAAGGTTATTCCTCAAGATAAGGGTCCTGGCAGCATGAAATATTTGTATGCTTTACTCTTCTTTGTCTGAGCTTAATCTACATGGATACCATTCCCTGCAAAAAAAAAAGGCCTGGAGGACAGGAACTCCACCCAAAACAAATTTAGGACCACAAATGAGACACAGAGAAAAGTGGAGTTCACATCTCCTCTGGACCATCAGAGTCTGACCATCTACCTGTTTGCAAATCATAGAAGTCTCTGGAGAATTCCTGAAGTTGTGGCTGTCCCATCCCTGGAAGTGTCCAAGGCCAGGTTGGACAGGGCTTGGAGCAACCTGGGCTGGTGGAAGGTGTCCCTGCCCATGGCAGGGGGGTTGGAATTGATGATCTTAAAGGTCTCTTCCAATCCAGGCCATTTTATGATTCTATGATTCTCTCCCAGACGAGGCTAAAACCAGCTTGTAGCAGAAAGCCAAGCTCACTTTTCAAGGTGTGGGAGGTGCACCAACATTTCCTCCTTGATGTCACTAATTACAGCAGAGATGAGGTTCAGGTGGTCCCCAGTGACCAGTCAAAAAGGCCCTTGACAAAAATCACATGCCACACGTGGATGTGGGAGCTAATGAGGCCCAAGCTCTGATTAAATGCAGAGCTGGAGAGGAAAGCTCTGTTAATAATGAATTCGTTCCTTATCATATGAGAAAAGTACGGATTTATAACACTCGCTCACTATTTTTGGAGGCTTTAAAAAAAGTCACAACACTTGAAACGGTCCCAAGTCCTGTTTCAGGAATGTGAATGAAGTATTTCATTTTCCCAAAGCAGGAACATGCAGTACTTAGCATTTGCAATCGGAGTTTATTTTAGTCTAATTTATTTTCAACAGCTTTCCCCTCATCTTGAGTGCTCTGAGAAGAGTTAAAGATAATACATTGCCACTAGAGACAGAGGATAAAACAACATCAGCAAAAAAAAAGAGATGTGTACATTGAATCAATGCTCTTAGAGCTGAGATTTCAGCCAGAGAAACGGGAGAGGGAGGGCTGGAGATTCCAGGTGTGTGAGGTGTGTTCTCCCTGGCAAAAGGGCCTGTGATGGGTATGTGGTGAGAACTAAACGTATATTTTGGTGTCACCACAAACCCTGACTTTGAAATGCAGAACTTGAAGCTCCTTTCACAATTGGAGGGTCCAAGAGCTCCAGCCAAATCTTGGTATTTAGGGCAGCACTCTTTTTATTATTTATTCCTGGATAAAAGGAAAAAAAAAAGATGTTTTCTATGATTTTTACTTTGTGCCATTTCCTTCAATTAGATAGAGCTGAATTAGAGATTTCACATAATAATTACCTGTAAGGGGCAGGTTAGATCCAGACAGACTTTGGCTGAAGAGGATATTGTGGGCTGTTAGTCACAGTCACAGCTGAGACTTTTTGATAACTTGTAGCCTCTCTGTTTTTGGGGACTCTCTTTTTAGTAAGAGATCTGGAGCTGATATTTGGATCCAATCTCAGTGTTTCTCTGTTTACTTCTGTCTTTTTCTGGCCCAGAGTGTTATTTTCTTTTCTTAGCACCTGGTCTGTTGGTTTTTTTTTCCTGGAAATACTTAAAAAAAATTAGGCAGCCTCCTTCCTTTGTTACTTGCTGCTCCTCCTGGAGGACTGCTCACACTCCACAGCTGATTATGACAAGTGTTCCTGGTGGAACGAATTTAACTGTTATGTCTGCAAATTCTCAGCTTCCCTCAGCTTGAAACCTAAGTTCGGCCCACTTGTTGTAAAGGTTTGATACTCCTGTGTCTTGCTCTTATAACTCTTCCAGGATTGTCTGGAATGCCTGGCAGATGTTGGCAGTGAGAAACAGAATGGTTTGGGTTGGAAGGGACTTTAAAGATCCTCTTGTTCCACCCCCTGCATGGGCAGGGACACCCTCCCCGTCCAGGAAGACACCTCCCAGCTGTCCTTCCTCTAATCTTCTGAGGTTTTGCTTCTGACACAAACCATCCCATGCAGTGTTTTGGCCTCTCTCTGGTCACTGATGTTGGCTGATATTATTTCTTTTGAGATTATTGCTGTTTGTGCTTTCTCCTTTCCCGTTTGGCCGCGCTCAGCAAAGGCTCTTGGAGGAGCTGTGACACAAAACCCCTCTCCATCAATGACATTTTTGGAAGCCTTGCTCTGTAAAAAAAAACCCTCATCAAGGACCAAAGGCTGCTTACTCACCGTGCCTGTTTGAGATGGTTGAATAGATGCAGCATCTTCTTGTGCTTTAAAGGCTCTGCAAGCGAAGCAAAGAACAGGCAGTCCAGGGTGAATGGTGGGATAACAACTCCTGGGCTGCCTTAATATGAGTAATAGAGACAAGGGTTTAATGCATCAGGAATACATCAAGGTTAAGGACTGTGGAGGAGCTCTTAGGACAAGTTATTTGAGCCCATTTCTGCCTCTCCTGCCCTGTCCTGGGCGTTTCATGCTGTATTACACCAAGAAGTCAGTCGTAGAACACCATCCAGTGAGCTGGCCTTGATTCAGACCTAAACACAGAGGTAACTGCATGTCCTCAGATGGACTGAATGCTCCCCCCACACCTCTTTAACCTGCTGCCCAAACAACAGCAGTGACCTGCATCCCTGTCTCCAGTGAGGTATGACTTCCCTGGACAACGGGGGGAGATGAGGATAACCAGGCTCCCAACCTAGAACTGAAATTAATGTACAGATTTCACCAGAGTTTTCTTTGCAAAGTGACTCAGAGCAGAGAATAGAAACTCTGAAATCATCGCTGTGTAAAAGGCATGGTATGGAAATGCCTTCTGAGGCTGCCAAAGTTCCAGCAAACCTCTATATCTCTCAGGAATGGGTGATATTCTAGGCAGGAATTCATGGTATTTGCCAGTGAGCTGTTCATAGAATCCTTGAATCATAGAATTGTGGAATCATAGAATCATAGAATTGTTTAGGTTGGAAAAGATCTCTAATTGAATCATCTAGTCCAATTATTAACCCAGCACTGCCAAGCCCACCACTGAACCGTTTCCCCATCTACATGTCTTTTAAATCCCCCCAGGGATGGTGATTCCACCACTTCCCAAGCTTTGCCTGGAAAGCTCTGTGGCTTTTTTTTCCTCCAGATTATCTACAGTCATTACAACTTCCCTGGAAGAAACGTTCAACAGGAAGACAATCCACGGTGGACTGGAATGTCCCTCCAAACACAATTTGGCTTCTGCAATCCTGCGCTGCTGTTCCTTGGCGTGGCAAGTTGTGGCGTGCTGGAGTTAAACTGGGTGGAAGTTCTGCAGCAAATCATGGAAGAGATATGGAGCAGAAACTAAACTCAGCACAGAGACCTCTCTCCACCCTGCTGGATTCATCTGGAATAAAATAACTCTGCAAGCCATGTCCTGCTAGCAGGGCAACCTCTTCTAGCAGCATTTTTAGGAACCTGCCTTCCTGCCCTTTGGGACTTGGATCTGAGGGTTTCTGAATATCCTGGAAGGTGGGACTGCTGGACATGCCAAAAGCCTGATTCAGGTCATATACCCCAAATCTCAGCCCTGTGCTTTAGTCCCAGTGCTGTCCCATCCAGCACTGCTTTTTAAAAGATGAGGGTGAGGTGAACCCCCCTTGGGCAGAGTCTGCTGATTGAGCAGAATTCCTCAATTTAAGGTACCTCTTGCCCCCCAAATCTCTCAGGTTGTGGGTTGGTCTGTGCCCTCTTTAACTCCAGGAGGGGTCCCAGTGCTCCCTTCAGGCTGCCTGGAGGTCTCTTGCCTCGCTGCAGAGCAGAGCAGGGATGGTGCTGAGCCGTGCCAGGGATTCTTGGGTGGTTTGTCCATCACGGGGACCACCCCAATGCTGTGCTAACAAGGCCCCCCCTTTTTCTGCCACACTGAATCTCCCTCAAAGCCATGCACGGAAAATTCCTCATTCCCACCCCACCTCCCTCTCTCCACCACCTTGGTAACCATCAAAATGCTGTTTTGGTCACCAACCAAACCTTGTTTGGGGCACAAGAAACGATCCAACAAGGGGCTTAAACGATTAAGTGCTCCCAACCCCTCCACATTCAGTGCAAGATGTTTGCGTGTCCTTTGTTATTCCAACTCCTTTCTCCCTCTCTTTGGTCCTCCCCCAGCCCTTTTCCGCCCAGGCATCTCGGTCCCCTTTGTGCACAGACATCCTTTGGCTTTCACAAAGCCAGAAAGACCCAGTGGGGAGGCGGATACAGGAAATGCTGCGGGCGAGTGAAATCCATCCCTTCCCTGTAACACTTGAGCTGCTGGGAAGGGGAGCTATTGGCCTTTTTTATTTATAATGTATAGGGGGGGTGTTTTCTGTTTTTTTTCCCTTTTTTTTTCCTTTCAAAGTTTTCTTTTCCTCGTTTCCTTTCTTGTTGATTTGAAAACAACTGACAACGAAACCTGAAAGCAGAGCTTTGTCTTCCCCCACTTCCTAAGGTTTCCTTTTCTTCACTTTCACAAGTGTCACACACAAATACTTGAAGGGGAAGAATTTCATGCTGTTCTGTCTTCTGCATTCCCATGCCCACCAAGCTCCACACAGAGATCCACCAAGCAGTCCTGTTGTGACTGAAGTTATAGAATCATAGAATGGTTTGGGATGGAAGGGACCTTGAAGATCATCTCATTCCACCCTCCTGCCATGGGCAGGGACACCTTCCACTATCCCATGTGGCTCCAAGTCTCGTCCAACCTGGTCTTGGACACGTTTTTGCTGTGGGAAACTTTAAAACCAAAAAGCGCCTCATGCAACATCTCCTTATGGAATATTCTCAGGTCCAGCTGTAGGAAGGACAAGCCTTGGTCCAAAATTTTGGCCACCCATGACACCAAAGGGATGTCTGAGCAGCAGCCTGACCTTCTGCAAAGATTAATTCACGAGCCTGAAAGCTGGAAACATTTCTCAGGCTGGTAAGACATCTGAGTCAAATCATTCCTCGTCCAGCAGAGAACTGTGTATAAAATAAAACTAAAAATAAACAAATTCCACCTCCCAATCTCCCAGTCCCAGCTGCTGCCCATATCACAGCAGTTCAGGCCTCGTATCTCGGTTCTGATCTCTTCTGGTGGCTTTACCTTCCCCCTTCTCCAAGCCTGCATTGTCCTGCACCTCTCCCCCCACTCCCTTTCCAGAGACTTGTGCTAACCATTGCCTAGGTAACAGCATCTTGCCTGGTGTGTTTTACTGACTGCAGTGGCTGTGGGGGCGTGTGCTGTGCCTGCATTCCCAGTGGGATAAGAAGTGGAGAGCCGAGAGTGTGTGGGAGAGAAACTCCTCACAGGGATTCTGCCACCAGCAGAGGGAGGAAGGTCAGCCCCTTGCACCCCTCTCGAGCTTTGGGGAGCTGCTGCCCTGGTGATTAAAGGGGTTTATTTGGTGAGAGGGCTGGGAAGGGAGACACTTGAAGGACTTTCTGCCCAGGGTATCCTTATCTAATGTTAGTTATGCCTGGCTAAAGTTTTGGTTATTCAGAAGCCAACTGGTGGGGAAGCTGATTGACACTTAATCCAGCAGAAAAAAAACCTGAACACCACAAAATCCATCTATCAACAAAGATCAAGAGAAGAAGGACCAACAGTCCGGCAAACTAATCTAAGAAACGTTTTTCTGCTGCATTAAGGGTTAATTCAGAGGCAGAGAATGTCAAAAAGTCTGTGTGCCTCACAGAACTTCCTCAAAGCATTAATTTAGGGAAGTTTGGATTTAATTCCGCTAATGTGTGGACTGGAAACCGGGCAAAAAAAAAGGCAAGCAGAAGGTCAGGGATAGCACAGAGGATGGAACAGGAACAGGTCCCATGGAGGTTTTAATTATCTTACTTATCAAGGCAGCTCCTAACATATTCATGACTTCTTTTTTAAAGGTGCCTGAAGCACCAAGGGTTGAACCAAGGAGCAAAGGAAGAAAAGTGGATGGGAAGGCTCAGAATTCAGAACTGGTGGCAGAAAAGACTATAATGAGGTTGTATGTGGGGACACAAAGAGGAATAAACTCAAATGTGCCAGCGTAATGTCCAAGAGAATTTAAGAAGCAAGTCATGCTGAAAGAGATCTGGGAACAAGGACGGACTTGCAAAGATAGAAGGTAGGTGGTGATTTGGTACCACAACTCAGAACTTGGGTCAGGGAAAAGGAGAAGGGAAAGGCACTCACTTTTCTGCCACCTTTCCATGGACCTGCTGCTTGAAGATTCCTTGGAAAGTCAGAGCTCAGTGGGTTTATGTACCAGACACCTGAAGAATGTCATAAAATCACAGATTAATGGAATGGCCTGGCTTGGAAGTGACTTTAAAGGCCATGTAGTTCCAACCTCCTGCCATGGGCAGGGACACCTTCCACTAGCCCAGGTTGCTCCAAGCCCCATCCAATCTGGCCTTGGACACTTCCAGGGCTGGGGCAGCCACAGCTTCTCTGGGCAACCTGTGCCAGGGCCTCACCCCCATCACAGGGAAGAATTTCTTCCCAATATCTAACCTAAACCTGCCCTCCTTCAGCTCAAAGCCATTGTCCCTTTTCCTGTCACTCCAGGCCTTTATAAAAGGTCTCTCCCCAACCTCCTTATAGGCTCCCTCCATGTACTAGAAGGCCACTGAAGCCTTCTCTTTTCCAGGCTGAAAAAAACTCAAATTTTGTCAGCTTTTCCTCCCAGCAGAGCTGCTTCATCCCATCTTGGTGCCTCCCCTGGACTCCCTCCAGCAGCAAAGGTGGGAGCTGTGAGAAGCACTCACCAGGCAGTGCAGGTAAAGCCAGGACTCTCAGAACCAACTTGTTTTTTTCATCTGCATCACAGCTCCTTCCTGGTGCCACAGCAGGAAAACGCCTGACCTATGAACTCCTTGAAGAAAGTACAGCTCTGCTTATCAAATTCGGCTGCTGGAACGAGGAGCTGATCTGAGTGAATTATTCTGCTGCCAGCCAGGGTCTTCCCTCCACTAAAAATAACTTTTCATGGCAGAGAAAGGCTTTAAAATATTGACATGAGGGGGCACTGGCTTCTGGTAAGGACTCCTGTCCAATATAAAGCATGGAGCTGGCACAGGATAGTATGGGCAGCTCCCATCTACCCCCATTTGGGAAGGTGAAAAGGGGGCCTGGAGAGGAAAGTGTTCAGGCCACCATCCAGCAAATCAGAGACACCAACACTTGTGGAAAACAGCCAGAAAAATAAGACCCAAGTGAAAACCAGCTCAGCTCTGGACACTAAACCACATTTTTTCCAGTTCTTCTCCCTTTGCCTCATCTTCCCCCGTTCCCTCTTTTTGAAGTTTCCTCTTTACCTTTTCTCTGATGTTTTTAATTCCATGCCCTCCTCTGTGCAGAACTTCCCAGCCAAACCCAGTGTGTCAGAGGTGGTTATGGTGGAGGGAGGGGGAACAGCACCAGTCACCAGGAGACAGCACTAAAATGGTTTTCCAGTGCAAGCTGGAATGAGATAACTCACTGCAGTGTGCACTTCCACCCTCTGGAATTATTCCCAGCTCAATATCGATTGGATATGAAAGGAGCAACATAAAGCTCCCAACCCTTCTCCAACACTTGAGCTCCTGGGTGTGGTATTCCCCTTACTCTTTGCTTTGCTTTTTATTTCCCCCTCTTTTTTTCTCCCTTCCTTCTTCCTTTTCCATTTTCCAGGAGTGGAACAACTGCAAGCTTTCCCTGATCAGACTCATGCCACTCAAGGCAGCAAACAAGGGTATAAACCAAACCACTGGAGTCCTTTACATAGGGAGGAAGAAAATAGCTTTACCATGTGCTCAGAGCAGTGGAAGGAGAACCAAAAATTCCCTGGAATTAGTGGTTTCTTTCCTTTCCCTCTCATTGCATTTTTGTTTGTGTTGCACGGACGTCCTGTGGTTTGCAGCCTGTGCACGATGAGATTTTTTTGTTCTTTGGGGATTTATTGTTCTGAATAATAATGTTTTGGGGATTTCTGGATCGTATGAAGGCTGGAAATGAAAGGAAGTTTATTAGAGTCCACAATTATCAATTATCATCTTAATTTTTACTAACCTGGGAGCATTTGGGAGCTGCAAACACGCACAAAAACCTCATTGTGAGGCTTCAATCTGCCTTCCAAGGGCTCATGGCAGGGGTGAGAGGTGCTTTAACTAGTCAGGTGATGGAATGCAAGAGATCATTCTGGTTATCAACCACATTTTCCTGCTAATTATCTCTTACCCATTACCCCTCTGCACCTTTGGTGTTCTTTTCTCTGGTCCCCGACCTGGAGGCATTTTACCTCATCCTTCCTCCCTGATTTCTTGATAACCCCATATCAAAGCTCTCCCTTTCCACTCAGTGCTGCATTCACACACCTTCAGAGCAGAGATTGAATCCTTTGAGGATTCCCTCAGTGGTGAGGTGAGAGGACTGGGCTCTGAGCACTGGAGAAAGTTTTTAATTCAGAAGTTAACTATTCATGAAACAAAGTGGAGAAAAAGCATAGGGATAATCCCCATTTTTCCCATTTATTTTCAGATTATTGGCCAATGCAAAGGGCTGATTTTCAGGTGCCTTTTTTTTTTTTTTCACACAACTGACCTGCAAAAAACAGGAGGAAGTAGCAAGGATGGGGAGAATGATACATGGGAATGGGCTGGAGTGGCCAGGTATGGGGAAAAGGAAGGAGGGGTAGGATGGCAGAAAGAGGGAGCAGCACCCAAGGTAGGAAGAGGAACTCGCCTGGTCCTAATTTCCTGGGGAAATTGCCAAAGAAAAAGTAGTTGGAATTACAATGAATGCCTGTTTTATCCCCAGTGTGCTGGAATAGCTGGAAAGGGAGTTTGAAGTTCCTGTAGAAAGAGCCTCAGAGTCCGTCTGGTGTGCATCTGTGGGGTAGAACCGGGCTGGGGGGTGGTGGTGGGGCACACAGCCTCCCTCCTCACGCCTGTGGGGTGCGCATCTCCCTCTCCCACTCCTCCCGAGGAGCCTTTGGGAGCTGCTGCTGCCGCGGCAGGTGAGTCAGTGTGCCAGCTCAGCCACGGGGCAGCCCCCTCAGCTGCCGAAATGCCAGCCAATCTCAGAGCCCACTGCTACGAACGCGTTCCTCTCCTCCCTCCCTTTCTCCTTCAGCTGGCGATGGTGAGTCAGTAATCAAGGTTGCTTTGTCGCGGGGCGGGCTGTGGGGGAGCCGCTGGTGGGGTACCAGGGATGTGGGGCAGGTTTAGCTGCATCCCTCCTGTGGGTCTTTCACTCTGCTCCTTCCTCGGCTGAGAAAGCCCCGCCAGCTGCAGCGAAGATGGTAAAGAAAAGGGCGGGGGGAAACATCCCCACTCTGAATTTTAACGTTCTCCATTCTGATTCACAGAGGTTTTTAAACAGAGACCAAGATCCTGCCCCTGCTAATGACAGTTGTTCTAAAAAAAGAATAATAATAATAAAAAAAAAAGCCATTGGGGGTTAAAAGGGAATTTAAAAATCCCAGCAGCTGTAAATACCGAAGTCCTGGGAGCACGTGGAGGAGTTGGTGGGCAACAAGAATAACGTCAGTCCCTTTGTTTGGAGCCTCTTTGCCGAGGTGGGCTGGGCTGCACGCTGTGGAAAACATGACAGCAGCAAGGAAAGGAGGGAGGGGAGGAGGGGAGGGAAGGGGAGGACAAGGCAGGGGGTGCAGGGGGGGCTGAATTCCCACTACTGGCTCGGGAAAGGGAAACAGAGCCCTGGGAAGAGGAGAGAGAGACAGGAGGACTGCCAAGGGGAAGGGAACAGCCTGAAGTGAGTTGGGGGATGACAGGGAGCAGAAAATCAACCAGTTCCTTCTGTGTGATCCCTCAGACACCTGTAAAGAAGCTTTTCCATAGGACAGCACGACTGCAGTGGTGTGATGGACCAAAGTGATGTGCTGGGCAGCCCTGAGCAGCCCAACAGGTGTCAAGGGGAGGGCAAGAGCAGAGTAAATGCCCTGGAATATATTTCTGGGTTATCCCACACCTGCCAGAGCTCAGGGACCTTCTGAACAAGAGCTGGTGTGGTGCTACCAGGCAGGACCACGTGGATTTTTCTCCTGTGAATTTACCCAAACACTTCTTAAGTACCAAGTACCAGCAAAGAGCTCCCACAACTTAGCACAAGTTGCATGATAAAGCCCCTCCTGGTGTCTGTGCTGCTCTCCTCGTGTCAGAGGGGAGATTAAATGATCATCCCCTTTTTCAGCATCTTTGGGCCCCTCTTGATTTTGTAACCTGCTCGTGTTTCCCCTCAGCCATCGTTTTTTCCAAGCCAACCTTTAACACACCACCCTGGTCTCCCCCACACTGCAGGACACCTCATGACAACTGAAGCATCAGTGGTATCCATCATGGCCTTGAGGTTTTTGGGGGGCCCACAGGGTGGGTGAGCTGGCAGAGCCCTTCCCTGTGTGCCAAATCCAGCACCAGGATAATCTCCCCACAGGGATCAGCACGGGAAAGCTGCAGAGAGGGAGCTGTGTGATAGGATGCAGTCAGAGAAGGTGTGGTGTGAAACACCCCTGGTCCCAAGATCACATTAATGCTCCTTTTTCCTTTCCAGCTCCACCTTCAAACACTCCTTCCCACAGTTTTCTCTGTGTGCATGCCCGTGGCTTCGTGTAAAAGTCCATGTTTTTAGGAAAAAAGGAGAGCAATAGTTGTTCAGAGCTTCCAGAAAACTGTCAGTTTGTGACTTCACATCTGGCTGAAGTTGCTCCTGCCCTGCAGCTGCCAA
>JAWWES010000081.1:148717949-148737640 GCA_035583135.1 Lophotriccus pileatus
AAATCTGAGTCACTTCTTCATGCCCATCTCTCTTTTTGGAACACCGAAAAAGCCAAAGACGAGGTGGTTCCTCCCATGGACATCTCCAGATGCGTCTTCAAAGATTGGGTCCTGAATATTTGTGTGCAACTCGGTTGTGTGAGATGAAAACAGGCCTGAAATTTCCTTCAGGCCTCTCTGTGTGACTTTGGGCACTTGAAGACCTTCACAGCTCTGTCCTGAACCACCTTCCAAGGGACACACCTCGAAAGGTGGTGACAAGAGACTGTGTGTTGGGAGCCAGTGTGGAATTCTGATTTTGTGCATAATTTTTACCCACTGAACAGTTAAAAATGTTCAACATTATTCCTTTTTGGTTTCTTCCCCCCCCCCCCACCCCCCTCCTTTGGCTGGAATCATCATTTGAGTGTGTTCATCCACATAACACCCTCAACGGAGCTGCTGAGCTTTTTGTAGAGATCAATCAAACTTAAAAGGTGGAACAACTGTGAGTTTCTCAAGCCCTTTACAAAAGGTTTTCCCAGGACTGGGGTTGCTGACCCCTTTGGGGTGATTGTTAAGAGAATAAAAGTCCAGGCAAAGATAAAGGCAAGTGAGTTTGGGAGAGAAAAGGGGATTTTGGAACTTCTAAGGCAAGAAAATGCTACAAATGTTCAGGTCACTGGAAAGGTCAGAGCTGCAAGTGGCATAAACACAGGGGTAAGCCAGGCTGGCAAGGAGCAAGGGCATAAATTGATGTATTTTTGTACAGGGGAGAGAATGAAAGGATGGGGAAAATGCTTGGCAAAGCAGCTGATGGGCGGATCCAGAGCTGTATAATAAACACAGTGTGTGTGTGTGTGTGTGTGTGTGAATATTTAAGGCTTCAGTTCCTGATGTACATGGATACTCTAATCCAGGCATTGATTTAGTGAGGGGACAAAGGGATGTTCCTGGGAAAACTGCGAGCCAGCATCATTTACAACCACAGGATCACAGAATCCTGGGATGGTTTGGGTTTGAAGGGACCTTCCACTACACCAGGTTGCTCCAAGCCCCATCCAACTCAAAATCCCAGCCTTGTGTCCCTGCAGTGAGGACTGTGACTGCCCTTTGCTCATCAGATCGCTGCTGAGCTATTTCCAGCTGCATTTGAGGAGCCTTTTCCCTTCTCTTCCTTTCCCTTGGTGGCAGAGGCGTGGTCTGCACTCAGATAACTCACCTTCTCCTGGGGAGTAGCTCTGGAATTCCTGTGTGTGCCCGTGGCCAGAAGGTGCTGTGTGAAAATTAGAGCCAAATCATTACCTGAATAACATTTGGGATCAGAACAGTAAAATCTGATTTGAATCAGCTCTCACAAGCCTGCCCAGAAATGACTGACCCCCATCCATCCTCAGCACATTGCTGTGCAGAAGAACTTGGTAGTGCACACCCAGAGCTCCTGGTGCTGAGGAGAAACAAAGGTCATAACTCCAGACACCCAGACCACGAGTCCTTGCACATCATTAAAGGGGTGGGAGTGGAGATAATAGGCTTAACCACGGGGGCAGATGGCAAGAACGTGGCAACCAGAACAGGCAATTTGATGTTGTGCAGGAAAGCAACTTCGATTAGTTGGGTTCAGCTCATCACTCAGTTCCAGGCCTCAGCAGAACAGGCACCATTCCCTGCCAAATTAAAAAGTCACATGTGGATGGGAAGGAAATGAGGGTGAACTTCAGGACCTCCAGCAAAGCTGAGATGAATTTCAGGCAGTTATTTTGCCAGAAATATTTCTGCTTCCGCGGCGCGGAGCGGAGCTCCTTGGAAGGGAGCACAGCCTGTCCTGGGCATTGCTTGAGCAGGAAATTCAGATCACACTCTTTTATAAAATGTAGGCCTTGGTCAGAATTGCAAATGTCAGACCTTGAGCTGAATTCCTCTAAAATCTCAGAGTGCCCAAATTTGGGACTCTTGGTTTGCTCCCTTTTACAGAACGTGTAAGGCTGAACCTTCTGCCTCTTTCTGACTCGATGCATACATGAAAATTGTTTAACTTTTAGGGTTTTCCAAAAGAACTACCAAGAGGTTCAATCATAATTTTTACACAGCTGACAATGTCTAAGCATCTTAAAGCTTTGGTTTCAATTTTTATTATTTTTGTACATGTTGGTAAAAGCAGTAGTTTCAAATCTGCTTTGAAATAGGCTCCTTTGAAAGTGATAAACATGGTGGCTTTTGGAAGGTTGTAAGGCAAATAGATGTTCTCAGAATCCCCTAAGAAGTGTCTCTGCATGGAACATTTCTGAGAATACTCTTCATACACTTATTGCTCTCTCACTCTTCTCTCCCAACAGTGAGCTGAGAAGGCAAGTCAACAAAAATACATCCTCCAAAAGAGCTGATGACCTGAACACGTTCTGATTTTGATTCTAGAAGGCTTTTTTTTTGTTTGATTGTTCTAACTTGACCTGCACAACACATCATCATCTTAGATACCAAATGCCACGGTTACCTGGACACTCCTCTGGTGCCTGTAGAGGAACAGAATTACATATTCATGCACTAGATGTAGCTGATCCTCAGGGACTTCCACCACCATTTGGTCTAATGAAGGAACAGCTGGACTGAAGGAGGGTGCACTGTGGAACAGAAGAAATACATTAATTATGAAGCATTTCCATCAGCTGAAGTCCTGCTGATGTGCCACGTTCACATTTCCCTCAGAACCTGGTTCTTCTTCCCCAACTCCACTGAAGGCAACACCTGATATTCTTCCAGTGCTTAATGCAAATTGTCTTCTGTTTTCTGTTCTTCCCCCAAAGTTGCCTTTGTCATTCCTTTCTTATCCACCAGTACCCCAAAAGGTGTATTTTAGGAGAATAACATCCCAATCTGTCTAGCAGCCCTCCAAAGCTACAAGGCAAGAGGAAAAAATAAATTAAGCTTACCCTTTGACTTCTTTCCTCTGGCACTTATTCTTTTACTTTATTATATTTATTATATATAATAATAATTTAATATGTGTTATTATACTTTAAAATAATTCTATTGATTCTGATTATCACCTTCACAGCCTCAGGGCTATCCTGAAGCTCTCCAGCTTCTGATCTGTGTTCAGAATTCAGGCTGAAAAGCCCTCAGTGGCATTTCTTGGGCAGTTACTCACCCTGGGGAAGGTTTGGATCCTTGCTGGCCTGTGATGTGTGATACAGGCGGCAAAACAAAGTGCTCGGTACCTTCCCTCAGATCCTGCTGGCAGCGCAACGTCCTGCAGTTCCCCCGAGGGCAAACTGTGTTTGTGAAGCTTTCCCCAAACCTTTAAAGCCTTCTCCTGAATATTTTTGATGGGAAAAGAGGCCCAGGACGAGCAGGCTGCCTGTTGCACGAACAAGAGGGATCCCTGTGGCCAAGGCAGGCTTTTAAAATCTGAGTGCCCTTGAGTTGCCCTGGTGTGTTGGGGATTGGCTGAGCTGTGTCTTCATCTCTGATTCCCACAGTCCCATCATTTATGGGACCTGAGTCACCAGCACATGAATCAAGAGCAAAAGCCTGGTCGTAGTGGCTCAGACACGTCCTACATGACTGACCTGAAACACCTCTCAGATGACCCCAGGATCTCCTGCAGGCAGTGCAGCCACAGGATCTCCTGCATCCCCAAGACCTGCTTCTTCTTGACTGTGTTGGGACTCAATGTTTCTAAAGCAGAAGACCAGGTTCTTAATTTCAGTGCCTAATTTAACTTACCCTGGGGTCCAGGGAAACTACTTGTCTTACAGTCTTCAGGAGGTGAAATACATGGAGTCTCTGCAAACCCTTTCTTCCCAGGATCTGCAGTCTCATTTGTGTTTACTTTTCCCTTTTGAGCATTTTTTTCCACTCTTCTTTTTCTTTTTTAATAATTTCTCTGTTCTGCTGCAGAGGGGAAGCTTCGAACATCAACCTTATCCTCACTATATAAATTACAAATTTCTTTGGCTTAATTAACCTCTAACACACTTTCTTCCTCTGCCCTTCCCACCAAACCTGGAAGTTGACAGTGCTGTTTTACACAGCCCTTAGGGATCAGCTGGAAAGGGTTGTCATGGACTCAAGTGCTAAGGACTGCCTGGAATCACCTGTCTAGGAACTGCTCATCTGAGGGAAAAGTGGGATGATTTTTTAAGGGAAAAGGTAGGTGAGTGCCCCTCTGGGCTGTCAGGCATTGGGTTGACCCACACAGGTGTGGGAAATTGTCTGTTCTCCCTCCTGATCATGAACCCCTCACTGCAGCTCTTCCACCTAAACAACTTCTGGGATAAAATGCTGACTATCTAAAGGGATGACTTTGACACACCAGTGGCCAGGATAGCAAAGGGAGAAGTTTTCCAGTGTTTTCTTTTAGCACACAGGAATGTGTTTGAGCCTGGAGTGTGTCTCCTGGCTAGTGCAAAAGGGAAGGAGGACACCCACTACTCAAGTATATGGAGTGTCTGTAGAGGTCCCTCCTTCAGCCCCACATATCATGAAAAACTGTTATAGTTTTCTGCTCTACACCAAAAACCTTAACAAGCCTTAGTGTATCTTCAAGTTTTTAGATTACTTTTGCATTTTGGTTTTGCCACTCGCTTTAGTCTTCAGTGAATGCCTTTGCACCATTTGAACTAAAGAAATTAAACTTCTGTTGCTGTTTTGAAAGGAAGAGGAGGGGTTGTTGATGGTAAAAAGAACAAGTTCAGAGCTTGGCATGTTTGGCAGAGCTTCCTCTCACAGAAGCACCTCTGCAAGGCTTTAGGAAGTGTTTTGATTTAATCTTGACACCCTCTGGGGTTTTGCACCTGCCAGAAAGGTGTTGGGTTATGAAAGCAGGAGAAGAACCAGCGCAGAAAGCTCATTTGTGCTTGCCCTTCCCAGCACATCTCCAAGAGGAAAACCTTGTATTTTGTGCAGGAATGACCTCTAAATGTGGAAATGAATAAGAAAATTTCAGGAGTGTCTGGGGAAACGGGGAAAATAAAGGCAGTCCATTTTCCCGGTGTGGTAATTGTTGGCCACTTCTGAAAATGTGTCTTGATGGAGCATTAATTGATTCCTAGATTACAGCTCATAGATCCTTACCTGGAGACATTATTAACTCTGAGCTAAGTGCAGACAGGCAGATCTGCCATGAATAAATAGCTGCTGATGGGTTGATCTCTCTGTGTTATGAGCATTAACCATGTGAAACACTTCATCTCCCTTCAGTCACCTTGACTGGTGATACTCCCACTACCTGGAAAAGGAGAAACATAACCCATAGTTTTTGAAAAGGGGGAAAAAGAAGACTTGGGGAAGTAAAGGCTTGTCAGTCTCACCTCTTTTCCTGGCAAGATCGTGGAGCAAATCCTCCTGGAAATTTTGCTAGGGCATATGGAAAACAAGGAGGCTGTTGGTGACAATAAACATGGCTTCACATGGCTTTGAGATGAAGTAGGACAGTTTTAGATGAGATATTAGGAAGAAATTTTTCCCTGTGAGGGTGGTGAGGCCCTGGATCGTGTTTTCCAGAGACGCTGTGGCTGCCCCATCCCTGGAATTGTCCAAGGCCAGGTTGGACAGGGCTTGGAGCAACCTGGGCTAGTGGAAGGTGTCCCTGCCCATGGCAGGAGGTTGGAACAAGATGTTCTTGAAGGTCTCTTCCAACCCAAAACAGTCTGTGCTTTCATGATTAAAGCTCTTGGCAGCGCACAATTTTTTTGCTAAACCATAAAATATGATTAAAAAAATGCAAATATGCATCAAATCAGTAGAAAACCAACCAGCTGAAAGCACCCCCTATGATTTCACATATCACTGAATAGGATAATAGCAAATAGCTTCACTCTTTATTCTGAATGAGAAGCAGGTCTCGTGCCATGGCATCTCCCACGAGCTCAGAAGGTGCCCACAGATCAAAAGACAAGGTGAGTGAGTGGCAGCTCTTGACAACCTCGAGCAAAGCATCTGAATTTTTTGGAGGTGGAGGAGCATGTCTTTTTTCCAAGCTCTTTGTCACCTGGTTCCTGGCACTCTGTGAAAGACTGATCCCATTCACAATCACGTCCCACTGTTCCCCTGGTGCAGGTGGACCCAGGGAGGATTTTCAAAGCTGTGCTTTCATCCCAAGCAGCAGAAGCAAACAGTGTTTAATGCAGAGATGATTGTCCTGGGGCTCATGGAACATGTGCAACTGTCCTTTCTCATTGCACTGATGCGCTTCTTGCAATCACAAACACACTGTGATAGAAGGAGAGAAGGACCTGGGGTTTCTGATAGAAAACCTCTCTCCCAGCAGATTATTCAGAGGTCTTCTCCCAGACTGACTGTTTTCCTGCTGAAAAAGTTGTTCATAGTATCTAATGATTACTTTTATTGCAGTTTGGGTTTGTTTTCTCTTTCAGACCTCCCTGGCAGGTTCCTGCAGCTATTAACCCTTTGTGGTGGTGACATTGCTGGTGTAGCTTCCAGGTAACCTTGCCAGTGCTGGGGATGGAGAGGAAATGGAGAGAGACTGCAGGTAGGGACAGAAAAAC
Organism: Lophotriccus pileatus; assembly: GCA_035583135.1. NCBI lineage: Eukaryota > Metazoa > Chordata > Aves > Passeriformes > Tyrannidae > Lophotriccus > Lophotriccus pileatus. The sequence goes on from JAWWES010000081.1 coordinate 148,724,438, forward strand.
AGCTCAGAGGAGATGTACCCTGTGTGGGCTGTAGGACTTTACTGAGTTCTGGAACATAAGGAGGAAAAAATATCCTCTTTCCTCTAGCCCAGAGATTCCCAAGCTGTGGGTGTTACGGTACACCTACCTCTGAAAACCTTCCCCAGGCAGCTGTCTGCAGAAATTAGAGCCTGCAGAGAACTGCAAGGAGGAATATCTTGAGCATGGTGGCACCAGATTGTCTCATGACTTCTCGGCGCTGCGTCGTTGGTTCGTCTCCATCTGTTGTTTCTTTGCCTCATCTTTCATCTCAGGGAAAAGGACTTGGCAACATGGCCCAGGGACTAGACCTTCATCTCGGGAAGAGCTGAGAGCAAAGTGTAATGAGAGGCAAAAACAGAAGTTAGGGATGTTGTCAGCCTGGAATGTTATCGGGAATTAACGTTATCAGCCGAATTAATTCGCCCTCTCCCACGTCGCTGTTAAAGGGCTTTGGCTCCTTCTCCCTGAACTGTTGGATCGTGCTGGTGAATTCCTCTGATGGTTTCTCTAATTTTGAACAAAACCTGGGAAAAAAATGTACCCTGTCTTCCCAGCTTGTGTTTCTTGGTGGAGAAATACGCCTTGATGTTTCTGGAGGTGTCTGGTCAACACTCTGCGTTGGGCCCGTGAGGAGCTGGGTGCCCAAATCCAGATCCTCACCCCAAAATCAACCTTGGGCACCTCCACAAGCCCTAAAAATAACCTTAAACCTCCAAAATGTGTCAAGAACCAAAAGAAAAAAAATCAAAATTGGACCGAATTACACTTTTGGGTTTTTGTTTGGTTTTTTTTTTGAGGGAAAATTGGCCCTATTTTTGGTGCTCGGCCCCAAATTCCCCCTTTTTTCTTTGGTTTGGTCCCAGTTTGGCCCTTTTCATTTGGCCAAAAATTTGCTCCTTTTTTTTGGAGCCCCAAAATTGTCTCCTTTTTTACCAAAAAAAACATTATCTGGTTTTTAAGTTGTGTCATTCCCCTCCACCCTCCCAACCTGCCACCAGTGGTTCACACCTGTCTTTAACACCAACTCAGTTGCGGAACCCAGGTGCTTTTTAGCCCCCAAATACCCCTGGTTTAGCCCCAAAAATTTGGAAAGGGGGTTTGTTTAAGCTGTAAAACGGGGGGCTTCGTCCCCCTAAAACTCAGCAGGTCTGTCCTCTCCTCTGAAACACACCCGTGAGTAACAGAGTGGGAAATCCCTGCAACGGGGTTTTCCCCTGTGTGTTCTGTCACTTGCCTGCACGTTCCTCACCCAGCAGAGCATTCCTGTCTTCGGGAACGGCAGCATTTCTGCCTCTCAGCGCAGGGGAAGATTGATGGATGGTATTTTAATAATGTCAGATTATATCCCTCTCTTCTGTCATACTCTCAGGTTGTTTTACAGATAATAAGTATGAGACAGGCCGGTGCAATGAGTTTTAGGATGTTTTAATTTTGGCTGATTCGCTGCTTCTGTCATATTTTCTTGGTTTTTTTTCAGGAGGAGATACTTGGGAGATTTAGACTTATGGCACTAATTTAGCCTTGGTGGCAATTCCACAGAGAGGCCTGGGAGTTGTTTTGACACGCCGAGAAGAAAGAAGGTGACCTGCACAATTATGTCTCCTGAGAAATTAAAGAAAAATATAATAATCTGGTTATCATTTTAAGGCAATCAGCCCTCTGTGGTGTTGTCCTATATTTTTTTTTGGTTTCTTGTTCAATCCCAGCCTTTGATCAACCCCAAGCTCAGATAATTTCTAACTCGGGGCTGACAGTGAACGATCACAAAGCCCTCACTCAGGGTCATGTCCATGTGTTTACAGTACAAGATTCAGCTTCTGCTCTTTGTTCTCCTCTGGAGGAGCCTGACATCTGAATTCCTGGCTGGCAGTTTTAGGAGGAAAAAAATAAGAGCTGAAAAGGTCACAGAAACTTGACTTCTGCTCCCCAAAAAGGTCAAATACAGTAATGGGAGTCTATAAAGAAAAAAAATTACCTTTCTCTTGCCTTCCCTACCAGAAATGTGGAAACTAGAAGATTTGCAGCTTTTTAATCTGTCCAGGGAAGATCCTTCTGTAGTGGAATCATAGAATCACTGAATGTTTTGGGTTGGAAGGGGCCTCAAAGACCACCCAGTTCCACCCCCCTGCCATGGGCAGGGACACCTTCCACTAGCCCAGGTTGCTCCAAGCCCCGTCCAACCTGTCCTTGGACACTTCCAGGGATGGGGCAGCCACAGCTTCTCTGGGCAACCTGTGCCAGGGCCTCACCACCCTCCCAGGGGAAGAATTTATTCCTAATATCTGATGTTCCTGTTGTGTGGATCTGCTGGAAGCACCCGGAGCAGGATGTATCCAACATGCTGTGGATCCACGGGAAAACATTTTCCAACCAGCAGTGGCAAAGAAGTGGTTCCTGGCCCCTCCAACAGACCCCATGTGTTGTATCAGGTAAATAAGAGTGGCTTTGAAATTCTTGGAATTTATAAGGTGAAAAACAGGGAATAAAGGTCAGGTTTTCAGGAGGATTAAAAAATGTATCTCGGCGAGTTTATGAATGAGCAAAACCAGCTTATGATCTTTAAAATGTAGTGAAAGCGGAGTTAAACAATAACCTAATTTTGTGTTCATACTTCTGTCATGAAGCCCTGTTTTCCAAAGGCATTCAGGTCCAGGAATAGCATCGTGCAGGGGGAAGTAAGGCAGTGGGACATCAAAGTTAGAGCACTGACTCTCTCTTTATCATAGAGATGCTGTTGATTTTGGTGCAAAAGTCAAATTCACCAGAGAAGGATGCAAGCCATATCCATCTTCCTTTCCTCTAACTCAACAGGAAAGCTGATTTAAAAAAAAAAAAAAAAAAAGTAGAATGAGTTAAATATTTAAATGTGAATTTCCCCCTCCTACTCCTCTCCAGAATTTCCAGAGTACAGAGCTGTGGAGGTTTTACTTCTGCTACCTGTCCAGCTAATTAATACCTGCCAGTTTACTTTTCCCACTCTTGCTATTCTTGGACTGCTATTTTATTTAAAAAAGAAAAAAAAAAAGAGAGAGAGAGAGAAAAGGGAAAGAGAGGAGGAGAAGGGTAAAATGAAACAGTTGAATTTCACCTCCTCTGACAAAAAGAATGCAGCTCTGACGTTAATTCAAATATTGAATGTGTTTCTAACTTTCCCCACATTTTTCCCCCCGTTTTAAGGATTGTTTAATGCTTTTTAAGTCATTCTATGCACAATGAGCATTCTATTCATTTTCTCCATAGCAACATGTTTGTATTGGCTCCTTTTTCTTCCCTTTTCCTCCTGCTGACTGAAGGGAGCCTGTCAGTGACCAGCTCGATGAAGTGCCTTTATAGGCAGGGTTAAAACCAGGGGTGAGGCTGTGAATTAGTGTTTGCAGCAAACAGCAGATGCAAACAAGTCCTTGGTGCACGGTGACAAAGCAGATTCCTTAAAAAAAAAGAAATAGTGACAAAGGGAGTTCCTCAAGTTTCGGTGTGTTTGTGTCTCTTTTTAAAGTCGGGATGTGCTCATTCTTGCAGGGCTGAGTTTGAGCCAGATGCTGTTCCTTGTAGGCACCCTGACAGATTACAAGAAGGGTTGGAAGCATCACTGGGAGGCAGTGGAGCTCATCAGCATATTGCTGGCAGCAGAACTGGAGTCCTTCTCCATTCCCTTTCCATCCTTCCAACTGATCATCTGTAAACGAACGATAATAACCCAGGGTTGAGTTCACAGCCTGGATTTATGGGCATGAACTGAGAATTCATCACTGCTTGAGTTCTGTTTCTCTGCTAAAGAAGAAGTAGCCAAGGCCCTAAAAGAGCAATTAATGTTGATGTATTTGGGGTGTGCAGGCAGAAATAAACCCCAGCACCTCGCCGAGCCATGGGTGACCCTGGAGTAAATCAGAGGAGCAAGAAAACAAGGAACTCAGATGACAAGCCCTTGCCTTGCTGGTGTGCCAGCCCATGCCAAGCTGGAGAGCTTTGAGGCAGGCCTGACAGGTCCAAAGATGCAAAATAATCCAGGCCACTCCAATGCTGTGCACAGAAGGGAATCTCTGATACCAACCTTCTTCCCCCTTCCAGCTGGATGAGTGTTCAACTCATGTTCCTCTCCCTGTTGTGATGGTGGGCACGTAAGAATGACATCCAACATTTTGGGGACCTTGTAAGTCAAGTCAGACCTCTTGATTCTCTTCAGAAGCCAGTGTGGAATCAAGACAGGTCTGGCACATGCTTCAGTTTAATTTCTATGCTTATAATTTGACTTCCCAAAGTCCAAGAGACTGTGGCAGATGAACCATTGCAGATCTTTGCCTCCCTGTCAGGGGCATTTTTGCCTTTGTAACAGCAATGCCTTGCAACTACAGCAGAACAAGTGCTTTGGCACATCTGGTTGTCAGGTTGGTAACATCCCCATGGCCAGGCAGTGAGGATTGACCTCATCTCACACAGTCAGGATGGTTTTCAGCTGATCTGTCCTTAGGGATGGGATTTGTCCCACTGTTTGTGCATTTCCACAAAGGGAAGTGACTACTGACCAGTTCAGCCCAGGCTCTCTTTCTTCTCACAGGATAGTGAATCAGGGGGACTGATGAAGTTCAGGATGAGATTTGGTTTATCCTAAAGCAGCTGCTTCTCTGAGGTTTGATGAATCACATCCCTACCCTCTCTGAATGTGCTGACTAATTCTCCATTACTACGGAGCATCTGATGGAAACGCTAAATATGGGCAGCTTAAATTAGAAGGGTGGATCCCAGACAAATTATCTACAAGCCAGGTAATGGAAATACTTGTAAACAGCTCCTCTATATCTGCATCTCAGAGTGTGATTAAACCCATCCCATGATAATTGTGTAAAGAAGGTGAGCAACCATCTAAGGGAAGTGTCCACCTGCCCCAGGACTGGCTCAGTTTTAGACCCCCAGGATCAGCTGAGTTGAACTGGACTCTGAAAGATCTATCTCATCATATCTCTGTCTGGAAAAGTATCTCTTAACACTGATGGATCCAAAGCCTCAGTGCTCACTCTAGGAATGTTTTTTTTCTAAGAGATTCTTCAACAGAGAAAGGATTCAGCTAGGCTTTTCCAGGATTGAAACTCCACCAGGTGAGGGTAGAACACACCCTCTGGACTTCATGGAGATTCAACATCACTAGGACCTTGAAAAGGTGATGGACAGCCACCAGGAACCACTGGCTGCTTGTGGCAAAGCACTGTGCAAATGCCATTCCATCTGGATGGAGCTCGTCCTCTCCTTCATTTTCCACCGCCTGCTTTGGAGTAAACTGGAGAAAATTTTTCTGTCCGGGTCAAAAGAATAAAGAAAAAATCTCCCCAAACTTGCATACTTGTTATTAGAGGCTTCTTTTTTTTTTAGTGTTTCTATTCCTGCAGCAGGAGCTTCAACCAAAACTCACTGAGTTCTGTAGGGCAGAAAACACCTTGTGTTTATTGCCACTTTGCACCAGATTCCTGCCACTGACCTTGATGGGAAAACTCCTTAACCCACTTACTGAATCCCCAAGTCATCCTGGAGCCAGAGAGTAACAGCTAATAAAGTGCCTGCCAGGTTTCAGGGTGTTTTTAGCTGACCTGTATTTCGACTTGGTACATGATTTGCCGTGTAAGAAACACCCAGGGGTAACGCTCACTCCTAGTGCTGAGCACACTGAGCTGGCACTGGGGGATGACACTGAACTGCAGCCCTACCCCTGATCCACACCTGTGGAAATGCAAAGAATGGGAGGAGAGGGGAAAGAAAGAGTAAAGACAGAGAGAAAATAAAGTGGGTGGGATGGGGTGGAAGGAAAAAAGGGAGAGAGGAAAGAAAGGAGGAAGGAAGGGAGGAAGGAAGGGGTCTTAAGGAAGAAATGAGAGACGGAAGATTCAGCTGCTCAAGCAGGGCCACCTACAGCCAGTTGTCCCAGATGTCTTTTGAATGTCTCCAAGGGTGGAGATTTCACAAACTCTCAGGGCAGCTTTTTCCAGTGCTCAGTCACCCTCACAGTGAAAGTGTTTCCTGAAGTTCAGAAGGAAATTCTCACATTGCTGTTTATGTCTGTTGCCTCTTGGCCTGGCACTCAAAAGAGCCTGGCTCTGCTCTCTTCTCATCCTCCCTTCAGGTATTTATAGACATTAATAATCCCCTCTGAGCCTGCTCTTCTCCAGGCTGAGCAGTCCCAGATCTCAGTCTTTCCTCATGGGAGAGATGCTCCAGTCCCTTCATCATCTCCATGGCCCTTGGTGGACTCTCTCCAGTGTCCATGCCTTTCTTGTTCCTGGGGAGCCCAGAAGTGGACACAATACCCCAGGTGTGTCTCATCAGTGCTGACCAGAGGTCACACCTCCAAACTCATCATGGAGCCACAGAATGGTTTGGGTGGGAAGGGACCTTAAGACCATCCAGTTCCATCCCCTTGCAATGGGCAGGGACACTTTTGCTATCCCAGGTTGCTCCAAGCTCCATCCAACCTTGACACTTCCAGGGATAAGGCATCTCACAGCTTCTCTGGGCCACCTGTGCCAGGGCCTCCCCACCCTCACAGGGAAGAATTCCTTCCTAACATTCCACCTAACCCTGCCCTCTGACAGTTCAAACCCATTTCCCCTTATCTTGTCACTCCAGGCCTTTATCAAAAATCCCTCTCCAGCTCTCTTGGTGCCCCTTTAGGCACTGAAAGAAGTTCTAAGATCTTACCAGACCTTCCTCTTCTCCAGGCTGGACAACCCCAGCTCTCTCAGCCTGCCTCCATAGCACAATTTTTAAATTTCTTTCAGCATTTTGCCCAAGCTGAATTCTGCTGTCGGTGTCACAACCAGCTCCTTCTTCTTGGTGCAGCTGTGAGAGCACTGCAAGCTTTGCACTTGCAGTGACACAATTGCTGCTGCTGCTACCTGGCATTTCCAAGCTTCCAGGCTCAGCTGAACTGACAGGGTTGGAAAGACAGTGTAAAAGAGAAAGAAGAAAGTTGACAGCTCCTTAAAAGCCTCGTACAAATAGGACAGTGCTTGACATAAGGCTGCTCCAAAATCAGTCACTTGGACTTGATTTGCAAGGCTTGCAAAAAGCTGCTTGTTGCCTGGATTTTGCTGGGAAAGGTGCTTTGATTTGATACCTCTGGGTTTAACATCCTGGGCAGATGCCATCAGTAAAAAACAGCTTCAGCTGAGAGGAATTAGAGCTGAAGAACAGAGAAGTGTCTAAGAGGATCTGGCTGCAGCATTTTCAACTGCAAATACACATAAACAGACACTCAGGGACTGAAAAATAACCACTTTCTGGGACTGAAGAGGAGAAGATCACCAGTGATGCGTGTCCCAGTGTCCTTCCTTTGTGTAGTCCCTTAAAAAAAACTCAAAAAACTATAATTTTGTTATTTCTCTAAAGGCTCTTGTTTGTCTGTCCTTGTTCCTACCATTTAAGTGTCCAGGAATTCGAGATCCTCCTTCCCAGCATCACTTTCTGCTCTGTGGCTGAGCACAAGGCCAGTTGTCCCATCACTGAACCACCAGAGCATGAAGACAGTTCACAACAAGTGTCTACAACATCAAATAAATTATATAGTAAATAAATATCTAATAAAGCACCACCGTTATGTCCTTTAAATACCTCAAGGGACGGTGACTCCCCCACTTCCCTGGGCAGCCTCTTCCAATGATTGGGACGCTTCTGGTGAATATTTTTTTCCCAAGATCCTGTCTAAACTTCCCCTGGTGCAACTTGAGGCCGTTTCCCCTGGTCCCATCACTGGTGAGGTGTTCTCACCAGAGAAGTGGATGCTCTTTGCTTAATGTGTTGTTCTTGCTCTGATATAAACCCAGGCTTCTCCCAGCTTGCAGAGGCAACAGTTCAGGGATGAACATTGCAATTTTCCATGTGTTCTTTTCCAATCTCCTGTTCCCCAGACTGCAGAGATGTCTAAACCAGTCTAGACAGACAATAAAGAGTTTCTAGAAGAGGTGCCTGGAGTTGGATTTTTGCAGTGGTTTGGGAAACCCTTCGGGTTGCTGTTTTCCAAAACAGCTCTGCAAGACTGTGAGCTCCTGGGAAGCTTTGGGATTAGTCCAGACACAACTGACAGAGAGACCAAAATGAGCTCAGGGTTCCCATTACCACCACCACAACAAAAGATAAAAACCTTTAAGTAAGAAACCCTCAGATCAGAGGAACTTCAAATTAGGAGATAAGACAACAGCAGACAGTCAAGGTCTCTTCCTACCCTGGAGGCCCTGGCACAGGTTGCCCAGAGAAGCTGTGGCTGCCCCATCCCTGGCAGTGTCCAAGGCCAGGTTGGATGTGGTTTGGAGCAACCTGGAATAGTGGAAGGTATCCTTGCCCGTGGCAGGGGCTGGAACTGGATGATCTTTAAGGTCCCTTCCAACCCAAACCAGCCTGTTATCCCATGATAAAATATGTTCTGATGTTGACCTGCATCAATGCCTCTGGTCTTTTAATGAGAATGGAAATAGATGCCGAGGATACGGCAGGGGAAGCATTAAACCAAGGGTGGCTGCATGGAAAATTCATAAATTATGGAGGAAATTTCACAAACAATCAGTGCCAAGTAAGGCAAAGCTGTCTGCTGGCCCCACAGAAAGACAGAGACATGGCCCTGGGTTTGCTCAGGAGGAGGCTGGTGGTCTCCCTGGGCTGTGGTGGAAGGACACAGATCCATCTGGATCATCCCTGTGTCAGCGAGAAGCAGTGGCCCCCCTCTGCAGGACTCATCTGCCCCCAGGGTCTCTCCTGGAGGCTGGATGAGATCACCCCTCCGTTCCCCAGAGTAGCAACTGCTGATTCAAAATTCCAATATTTTGTAGTCTCCCAACCCCTGCCTGTCAGTGCACAAACATCCCAGCCCTCAGCCCTGCTGAGCAGCAGGAAATCATCTGTGTGGGAGAAAGCTGGGAGGGAAAACCAAACCTTGTGGGGCAGAAGCAGGTGGGCAGCGAGGGGAAATTAAAAATACTCCCCTGCCTTGCTGATGCCTTCAGGGACCTCTCTCCCCTCAGGGCTTCAGCCTCCCCACCTGGGAGATACTGAGGCCAACAACTCATTTGTCCACCTCGCCGTGCTAAATAAGCACTTCCAAAACCACGCGTTGACATCAGGAGCTGGAAACAGGAGGCACCAAAAAAAACACAAACCCAACACTGGGACCTTCAGGCAGCTGTCTTCTTCCTAGTTCTGGGGGGATTAAACTGCACATTTAATTGCTTTGATACATATTTGTCTTACATGAATGCAAGACCCAGCTGATCTAATTGGCTTTATCCGCTCCGACGTCGCTGACAATGGACCTTAAAACCTCCCGTAAAGGACCGTTAAATTATGAGCTATCAGGGAGATCTGCAATTGGATTTGGAACGAGAAACCAAATGAGGGCTGGGAGAGGCAGTTATTGGTTTTTTTTAATATTTTTTAATTATTTATTTATTTATTTTTAAGCAGCCTTATTATCTCTACGAGAGCCTCGCTCGGGAGATGAGAGTTCCCCCTCGGAAAATCCATCCCGGGGCTGGATGTGACAGCAGCAGAAACCTGTCGAGTTTCAATTAGTGCTTGGGAGAGGCTGATCCCCTTCCCCGGGCCTGTCACTTGCTGAGACCCAGTGAAATCTTTGCGCTTATTTGCCGTTTGGAGGAATTTGAGCTCTTGGCAGTAAAAATTCGAGGCAGCAACAACGGTACTACAATTTGCAGGCAACCTCCTCATTTTTTTTTTATTTTTTTGTCCCTGTTTTCTTGGACTCCTGAAGATCCCTAAGAGCTTTTCAAGTGTTTCATGGGAAATGCATCAGTAAGGAGATGAGGGTTGTAGTTTGCTGCTCTTACAGTTCGAGACAGGTTCCTCCCCCCACCTTGAATCTTGACAGAAGACTGGTTGATTTTTTTTGAGTTTGTGCTCGGACTTCTGAATTAAATATTTATACAAGCACCTAAAACGCAGAGGACTTGACATGTGCTGGAAAGCTCGTTTCTACAGCCAAAACACAAAGTGTCCTGAGGTGTTTTCTTCAGTGTTGGTCATCTCTTAGTTGGCCACCTTCATCTAACCTGCCTTCCTGGGCTCAGCTGAGGCTGGAAAGGTCTAGCAGGAAGATCAGAGTGGGAATCCACGTTTGTGGACTATTAAACAAGACCACACAGCAAACAGCTGGTGAAACCCTCAACTGATCCACCTTACAGCTGTTCTATTTCCACTGTTTTATGCTCAGTTTCTTTTTTTGTTTCCTTCCCCAAAGACCTAGAAAGGGTATCACAAGCGGAGGGCTCTCAAAAGTGATCAAAGTGATACCCAGGTAGGAATAGATCCACTGCCTTTTCGGGTGTCTTTTCTTGGCACTTGCAGGAAGAAATGAACCCAAAGCAGAACAAGAGACACAGTGTAAAGGGGGGGACAGGATCCATCTCGCCTGCCTGACATGACTCTGGGTATAGGCAGGGCCTTGGTCTCAGCTGCTGTGAGATTAACAGAGAGATCAGCTCTTCTTGATGGTGATTCCAGCCAGACCACCAGGGTAGGTGGAACAGTCACCCTCCAGGAGAGATCAACTTCATCTCTTCTCAGCATGGAGAAGAAAAGCCTCTGAGAAAGCCTCACTGTGACCTTCCAGTACTTATAAAGAAGAGAGAGCGTGAGGGTTTACACAGGCAGAAAGTTATAGGACAAGGAGGGCTGTTTTTAAACTGAAGGAGGGGAGTTTTAGATCTTTTGTCAGCAAGAAATTCTGTACCGTGAGGGTGGGGAGGCCCTGGCACAGGTTGCCCAGAGAAGCTGTGGCTGCCTCATCCCTGGAAGTGCCCAAGGCCAGGTTGGAGCAATCTTTCATGATTCTTCCCGTGACTTCCCACAACGACTCCTCTATTAGGAGCTTCTTGAATATTTAATTATTAATATGCGTCATTAACAAACACTGCAGGACTCATGGACACACATGGAGTAAGGCACACCCCTAAGGTTACAGCGAGTCTGACAACTGCAGAAACATGCAGTATTTTTTAAAGTGCAGAATTTAGCCCTGAATTTGTGAATGGGTGAATTTTTCACCCCGCTAGAAGTTGCTTTTCTCTGATTTTAGACAATTTTCAGATTAAGTGGCTTCTTTATTCCCTGCCATCTTGCTCCACTGGTGACTTAAAAATTAGGATCATGACCCTGATAAGGGGACTGCTATTCTTAAGTGCAGGTTGGCATTTCCATCTCCACCAGCTTGCCATAAGCCAGTCCAAAAAAATTCCAGCTGAAAGAATTTTTTTGGAAAAAGGTAGATCTCCAAACTGGTAGAAACTCCACACGAGTTTCTGATGAGGGGGTTGATTTTTATTTTTCATCTGCAGAAAACCAAACCCGAAACGTTTCACTTTTTGTTCTTCTCCTAAAAACAGATGCTTACAATTTTTTTTTATTATTATTATTTTCTTTTAATTTGAACTGATGTTCCATTTAGATTTTTTTTTTTTCAGCTGTGCTGAGGAAACACATTATAAAGCTTAAAAACAACATGAAGAAATCCATCGTGGGCGGAAGACAACGTTCATTTAAACTCGGATGTGCCGGGCTTGTTCCCCTGTTTGTTTGTTTTCCATTTTCAGTTAGCTGATTTCCTTTTGTTTTCCCTTAGCCTCATTTCAGATCTGCCTCCAACTTATTCATTTATTTGCTTACCTTGTGGAATTGGCAGCAAAAAAATGAAAAACCAGTTATTCCCATATCTCTGATCAGGAAATAGCGCAGCACGATCAGTGCCTGGAGGGGTCCAGAAATTGCTGTAGATCTCCAGATAACAGTTTGATATAATTGAGAATAAGCAACAGACATGATAGAAATAACAACAGAGCAATAGTAAAGAAATTAATAATAATAATAGTAATAATAGGGGCGAGAAGTTTGCCCAGAGAAGCTGTGGCTGCCCCATCCCTGGAAGCATTACTACCGAGCTGGAACAAGGCCATGGCTAATATGCATTGGACAGAGATGGTCCTGTTTTCATCATCTGAAGAGTTTCATCCACTGCCAGGCAAATGGGTGTTGTCCTATGAGTCTGTAAGTCCTGCTTTGATAAAGAATCATTCTTTGAGCTTCTTCTGCATCATGAGCGTTCATAGAATCATAGAATATCCTGAGATGGAAGGGATCCACAAGGATCATTGAAGTCCCACTCCTGGCTCTGCACAGGACAGTCCAAGAATCCCACCATGCCCCTGAGAGTGTTGTCCAAACACTCCTTGAGCTCTGTCAGCTCTGGTGCTGTGCCACTGCCCTGGAGAGCCTGGTCAGTGCCAACCACCCTCTGGGGGAAGAACCTTTTCCCAATATCCAACCTAGACCTCCCCTGACACAACTTCAGGCCATTCCCTGGGGTCCTGTCCCTGGTCCCCACAAAGCAGAGCTCAGTGCCTGCCCCTCCTCTTCTCCTCCTGAGGAAGTTGTAACTGCAGTGAGGTCTCCCCTCAGTCTCCTCCAGGCTGAACAATCCAAATGACCTCAGCTATTCCTTGTATATCTTCCCCTCTAGACCCTTATAGACCCTTCCATACCCTTCCTTCTTTGTAGCCCTCCTTTGGACACTTTCTAAACCCTTACATCCTTCTTTCTTATCTTTTGGTGTCCAAAACTACACACAGTACTCTGAATTGATATTCTTGACTTCTTGACTGAGCTGAACCTCTGAAATTCAGCCAGAGGATCCTGTTCCCCTCTGCTCAGAGGTGCAAAGCCAGTCCAGCACCAATGAAGACAGATTAGCAGGAGGTCTGGACTTTGCTTTCTGCTACAACTTGGGGTGGAGCACAGTGTGAGGCAGATATCCTTCATCTGCAGGAGGACACGTCTTTTAGAATCATAGAATAGAATCAGAGAATGGCCTGGGCTGGAAGGGACCTTAAAGATCATCCAGTTCCAACTTTCTGCCATGGGCAGGGACACCTCCCACTAGCCCAGGTTGCTCCAAACCATGTCCAACCTGGCCTTGGACACTTCCAGGGATGGGGCAGCCACAGCTTCTCTGGGCAACCTGTGACAGGGTCTTATCACTACATGGCCTTGTAAAAAAAGTCTGTCCTGTAGACTCTCTTCAGGTACTGGAAGGTCACAATTAATTCAGTTGTGAAATCTGAAGCCTTCTCTTCTCCAGGCTGAACAATCCCAGCTCTCCCAGCCTTTCCTCCCAGCAGAGCTGCTCCATCCCTCTGA
>JAWWES010000081.1:148738648-148786324 GCA_035583135.1 Lophotriccus pileatus
TCTTTCTTTCTTTCTTTCTTTCTTTCTTTCTTTCTTTCTTTCTTTCTTTCTTTCTTCCTTTCTTTCTTCCTTTCTTTCTTCCTTTCTTCCTTTCTTCCTTTCTTCCTTTCTTTCCTTTCTTTCTGTCTCTCTTTCTTTCTTTCTCTCTTTCTCTCTTTCTCTCTCTCTTTCTCTTTCTTTCTCTCTTTCTCTCTTTCTTTTCGTTCTCTCTTTCTTTCTCTCCCTTTCTTTTGTCTTTCCTTTCTCTGAATAAGCAGCTGGAGATGGTCAGGACCAGAAGACAGACTGTTACCAGATTGTGGCCCAGCCAGGGTCTATATCTAAACCAGCTTTTCTCTAACTACTTTGGCAATTTCCCTGTGGGTTTTTTTTTCTGCACTGGAGACATTTCCACTGGGTACCAAACACTCTGCATGTGTTTCACAGTTATATTTAGTCTGAAAGTATCTGACTCAACAAGTAAGAAAGATTCATCCTTACAGATATGTTTTATTCTGATGAAGGCAGACACTGAAGATTGATATAAAATCTATTGTTCCAAATGCCTTTGGAAATTGCTAAAAAACCCAACACAACCCCCGCAAGAAAATGCCAGTTTTGTGGCCTTAGAGCTTGCTTAAAATTTTCTGATTTGAGTTCTCACCTGGTTTAGTGATCAGCCCTTCCTTCTAAAAGTCAGTCCCTTGCCAGCAGAACCAGCCACTTCTCCTTTCTGTGCTGGAAGTCACACGTGGACACCCTTTTATGGGTGAATTTACTCTTCATGGATTAGTCTAAATCTGTATCAATGGAAAGACATCCACTGTGGAAAACAAGAGAGGTGCATCACCACCACCCACTCACCAGCTGTGCTGAGTTTCTGTGCCAACAGGAGCATATTTGCCCAAAAAATAAGGTCATGCTCATGAGCACTTGTGGGGCCATGGCTACAGCAACGCCAGTTGTGACTGTTTGAGGGTTTGTTTTCTAACTGTGAAGCACAATCGAGTTTATGCTGCAAAAGGCTGGAACAAAGATATATCTGCTTTGCAGACAAAGGCCCCTGCTCTTCTGTCTTTATCAGCATCTCCATCAGTCATGGCCAGCATTGCACAGGCTCTGAGCCCTCCTGGGGGAGTGCTGGAAAACCCAGAAAATAAGTTTGGCACTGTTAAAATTGTGATATATTCTACGAATTTCTTGTCCTGCCTGTGCCCTCCTTCAGTGCAGCTTCAAGGAAGGCAGAGCAGAAGGAGGGTTTTTGCCCCAAAACCTTTACAGTTTGCAGTGTCTGACAGCATTAAATGGCTTCAACACCATCACACATGTGAAAATGTTACAGCTGTGCTGTTGGACCAAATATTTTAGGGACACAAGGGAAAGATACGGTGACTTCCAAGTTTTCCATGGAACTTGAAGTAAAGCAGCTTACTAAGGAAAAAGAAAGTGGAGTCAGGGAAGGAAGGTGCAGCTGGACTGAGTAGGATGTTCTGAGTCTCCTCCAGTTGTTTCAAGTCATTCCTACACTCCTGTGAAGTTGCTGATCTTGGGGAGTTTGAACATCCCTGGAGATCCTTTATTCCCATTTCACCAAACCTTTACAAGCTCCTGGGCTTCCTCTGGCAGGGTTGCATTGGAAACAGTGATAAAGTCACAGAATCTTAGAATTATTAAGGTTGGGAAAGATCTTCAAGGATTGAAGGAAAACTTATGTGGTTTCTGGGACAAAACATCCAGAAATGAGTGTTCTCATGTGCCTACACAGCAGCAAGTGCAGAAAACCAAGGCTGTGCCTGCCAAAGGTATGTGAAAAATTTCTGTGTCCCTTGAAATGGGACATATTTCTCACCCTCTGCTCGAAATTAAAAAAAACCCACCAAGTCAAGTGACATGTTTCTCATGTCTCCAGCACCAGTGGATACCTCAGGATGGGCTTCAGCCTATTTTGTTGATCCCAGACTTCCACCTGTGGATCTGATCCCCACCCTCAGGCGTTCTCTGTCATCCTGTGAGACTTTGAGTGGTGAGGAATGGGATGACCATGAAGAAAATCAGCAATATTTGCCAGTAAATGTGAGGTTTGATGTAAAAACACTATTATTAGAAAGAAAACAAACAAACAGCAAACAAGCCTGGATCATTGTACTCTAAATGAGCCTTTTAATTAGAATGGCTTTCTCCAGTGGAAATGTAGAAAGGAATTACTGAAGGGGGAAAGGAGAGATTTAATCAGCACATGGTTGTGTTGCCAAGTCTGACCAAGGTGAGGCAGGACAGGGGACACAGCCAGGAATGGCCCCAGGGTCATTTGCTCCATCACTGCACTTCTGGACCGTGGTTGTTCATGTCCTCAGGTCCCTGATTCCCAGAGCAGATAAGCAGCAGCCTTTCCCTACACAAATGGTTCTAATGTGCCTCTTGGATTGCCTTCCAAATTTTCCAGCAGCCTCTAAAGGCTGTGTCTAAACCCAAAGCCTCTCTAACCAGAGTGGGAGATGGTTCCCAGAGTTTGTGGCCTCCCTGGGTGTGGTGGAACATGTCCCTGAGTATAAATGGTCTTGCTTTCCATTAAAGTGCATAATGAAAATAATGAGTTTGATTTCACTCAAACTCCACCAATTTGCCTTCATTTCTAGCAGTAAAGTGGCTTGTAAGTTGTGAGAGTCATTCAAAATAAGAAGGAAAAATAAGAAACCAAAAGAGAAAACGCCATACAACAGTTGCATTTGCTTGCATATTTTGAGGTTAACATGACTTGACTGTGTCTCTTAAGCTTATTTAAACATTTAATTTTGTTTTCTTGTTCTGTCCCTGAGTACATATGGATTTCACACAGGTTTAACAGGACAGAAGAAAGTTCCTCGTAATTGAAACAGGCTTTCTGCACGTCAGGATGTTTTGTTCAACACTCTGAGGGAGAAAAACATGTTCTTTCTGCCTAAAGTGACTTAATTTCAGATTAAAGGGAACAGCTGTGAGGAGGGAGAGAAGTCTTCCTTGGAAGAGCATCACCAACAGAACGGTAGCTGAAATCTGTTTGAAGGGAATAATCTCCAAACTTTATGTTTAATAATACAGAGAAAACAGAGAAGGACTCAGGCAGCATAACCCATAAAATCAGAGAATCAGAGAATCAGAGAATCAGAGAATCAGAGAATCAGAGAGTGGTTTGGGTTGGAAGGGACCTTCAAGATCATCTACTTCCATGGGCAGGGACACCTTCCACTAGCCCAGGTTGCTCCAAGCCCCGTCCAACCTGGCCTTGGACACTTCCAGGGATGGAGGAATCCACAACCTCTCTGGGCAACCTGTTTCAGTGTCTCAACACCCTTCTGGTAAAGAATTTCTTCCTAAGATCTAATCTAAACCTACCCTTGTTCAGCTTAAGACAGTTGCCAATGTCTTATCCCTCCTTGCCCTTGTCCCAGGTCCCTCTGCTGCTCTCCTGGAGCCCCTTCAGGCCCTGGAAGGGGCTCTGAGGTCTCCTCGAAGCCTTCTCTTCTCCAGGTGAACACCCCCAGCATTCCCAGCCCGGCTCCAGAGCAGAGGGGCTCCAGTGGCCTCCTCTGGACTCGTCCCAACAATTGATGTCCCTCCTGTGCTGGACAGAGCTGGATGCAGCTCCAGGTGGGACCTCACCAAAGCAGAGCAGAGGGGCAGAATCCCCTCCCTCACCCACTGCCCCCTCTGCTTTGTCCCCCAGGACACAGGTTGATGCATTTAGAAATGTTGCTGGAGCTGCAGAACTTCTGAACTTTGCTGGAAGCCTTTGCAGAGCGTTTGTGAGCACGGGGAGCACTGAGGGATGAGCTCAGTGCTGGTACCATGTGGCTCCACAGCCAGGCCTGTCCCAGCTGCTCTCAGTGATTTATGGCAGGAGACTTGATAAGCCATCTGATAAATGATTCCTCCATTATCATAAACAGACATAGCCCATCGTAGATTATAATTACAGCTGAGAGAAAACAAAACAAACAAACAAAACAACAACAAAACCAACCAACAAAAAAACAAAAACAACCAAAAAAATCACACCAAAAACCCCAACAAAACCACCACCTACAACAACCAAAAAAAAACCCAAAACAAAACAAAACAAAACAAAAACCCCAACCAACCAAACAAACACCCCAAAACAAAGACCAAAAAAAAAACTAAGAAAAAAAAAAAACCACTCACAAAAGTTACAAGGCTGAGTTTGGGTGAATGGTTTATTTAATCTTAATTTCTTTTTTTTTTAAATTATCTTATTCAGAATTAATCCCACCTTCCACTGAAGGGCTTCCAAGGTAGCTTCAATAAGCTCTCCATTTTGGGATAAATATGTTTTACATATGTTTATCTGCACAATCACATGATCAGCCTTTAGTTCTCACATGAATGAAAATCTGTGGGTTTCCAATCAATGTATTTGAGTCGTTTCTTCTGCTGCAAGAAGGGAGAAGATGATGTGACTTTGCCCCAGATCTGGCCAGAAGCATCAGCAGATCTGACACAACACCAGTACTTCAGTTATTAAGAAGCTTCAATTAATAAAAAGCTTTGATTAACAAAGTCCCTTCGCTGTGTTGCTTTGATAAACCAAATACCCAGCAGGAAGAGAGTGAACCTTGTCATCAGTTGCACATTCCATTGAGAGGGTTCTTATTTGTCTTTGGGCACAAGTATCAGTTCACTGATATTGGACATCAGTTGTGTGGAACTGTTTTTCTATAGGAAGGAGGAAAGAAGGGAAAAAAAAAATCCTAAACATCGTTACTTAAATATTATTTTGAATTTTTAAAGCTAACCCAGTGATATTAAAGCAACAGCAAAGGGGAGAATGTGCACTGAAATCAAAATCTTTCGACTGGCCTGAACTAAACTCACGCTCACACGCTCGGCTTGCCGGTTTGTGAAAGGAGTTTTGAGCTCGTTCCAGGCTTTTGTGACAGTCACTTGAGGTACCTTCAACTTCTTCTTCCCGTAGGGAAAATTGTTTTTCTTGTTCAGCTCTCCAGGTATCATCCCTGTGAAAGGGGATAGACAATCCTACACAACACGGAGGGGGATTTTGCATTTCAAGCTCTGTCTGCCAGTGCTCGGGCAAGGAGGCTTTTCTTGCCTCCTCCATTGATTTAGGATTCTCGTTCTGAGCACGTTGTAACGACAAAGGAAATTAAATTCTCTCGCTTTCTGCTAAAATAAGAAGATTTACTCGGGGAAACAACTCTGTAAATACCACGTACTGCCATCTATGGCTCCGCTCGGGAAGCACATTGGCCGGGAGAGCCCCGCAAAGGAAGCTGCTTTACATCCACAAAGAAACCTTTTGTTCTGACCGAGGCTTTAAACGAGTGGCTCGGAGCTCCCAACAGCTGTTGTGGGAAAATGAAGTTCCCAGGGGAGGGGAATCCCAGTCCATCCCACTCCTACCGGTTTGGTTGCCAGGGTCAGCAAGAGATGCTCAGAGCGTGGAGAGGGGTTGCAGGTCGGCAGGAAAGCCCCTGAAGAGCGGCACAAAGGAATTCCAGCCACTCCAGGTGGGAAATTGGCCCCCTCAGAGATCCAATTTAAATGCCTCTAACTCTAAAACCTGCAGGATGGGGAATGAACAAGAGGAGTTAGAGATGGGCACGAGCCCGCAGGGCTGGGATCTCACTGGCATCGTGGAGATGTGGGGGGATGGTCCCTGTGACTGGATTGGGAGGAATCCTGTGACTGGAGTGCTGGAATGGAAGGACAGAGGCTCTTTAGGAAGAACAGGCACAGGAGGTGAGGAGGGGGTGTCATCCTGGATGTCAGTGACCAGCTGGAGCACATGGAGCTCCTTTTGGGATGGAAGAGGAGTTTATGGGTCAGGATTAAGGGAGGGCAGGGACAGCTGACAGTAGAGTGGGGGTCTGCTCCAGGCCACCCACCCAGGAGGATCTATGGGGCTTTGAAAAACTTGGCCTAGTGAAAGGTGTCCCTGCCAACAAGGAGGGGGGGTTGGAACAAGACGATCTTGAAGGTCCCTTCCAACCCAAACCACTCTGTTACTCTGTTACTCACGCTGCAATTATTATTACCATTGCTATTTTTGGAACGTGTTCAGCACTTTCCCTCTTGTACATAAAGTTTCTGAACAAGGATGAGGAAGAGATGAGCACTTGTTAGAGAAACTCCCTTTATGTGGCCATTTTGGCTTCACTGGCGACCCTGTCACTCTGGGCCAAAAGTGCACTTTGCTTTTACCCTCACACTCTTGGCCCTCAGCCTCTGGTTCCTGGGTCTTCACCAGCTTTTGGCCTTGCCACAGGAGGAGGAATCCCTCTCCCCCCACAATCTGGGGGAAGAGGTAAAGGAAGCTGGAGCCACAGTGACTGTAGGTGGTCATTGTGGAATGGGAAGGCAGAAGAAGGATGTCATGAACATCTCCTCCCCACCCCTTCTGCTCCTAGTCAGGGGGTGGGGAAAGAGAAAAGCTCAGGATCCAGTTCAAAGCTCTGAAAAAAAGAGAAGAACTGTGAATATTTAGGCTTGGGGCTCCATCACTCCTTCTTGCTGCCAGAGCCAGCACCACAAATGCTTTCAGGATGAGTTCTGTCCTCTCCCCTTGATGATCCCAGAGCTCTGGAACTCTGGTGAGTGGCTTCTTCACCAACATTGCAGCCACTCATCCAAGCTCCCTCCACCATCACTGGCCATGGCTGTGTGTGCTGGTGCTTCTTCCCCCCATTAGACTCTTCTTTTGGACCCCATTAAGTTGTTCCCTGACCCTGGTGTGCAGAGCAGGCTGGTTAAGGGAGTGGGCTGGAGTTAGGATCTTCCCTGCTGTCACTTGGGAAGCTGGGACTGCTGCCCTGCCTCACTTTACAAGTCTGGAAAATGGGCTTAATGCTAAATTCCCATTCTAGGAGAGTTCTCTTTGCAAGTTGTCCAAGAATGGAGGACTTTGAGCCCTCAAGACACTCCTCGAGCACAGAGAGTTCCTTCACTTAATAAATACAACCCACGTGAGGAGGACCAGGACTTCCCTCCCTTGCCCTTAGGACAGGCTGTGATTGCTGGGTTTGACATGTGATGATGTGAACATTAACACTCCTGAGCAGTTCCTGCCAGCAGAAACCACAGCTGGTAACAGGAAAGAAAAGTCATTAGGAATATGTATAAAAAATTGATGACAACAACAGCAACAACAACAACAAAAGGGCGGTGGAAATGACAAGCCAGCAGCCACCCGAGAGGAGGGGAACGGGAAAATCCCTTTCAAGTCCCGTGTAAAGCTGAGTTTTTCCATGTTAGCCTTCAGCAGAAGGATGTGGCTGGCTGGAAATTTGAAATGTTTAAGCAAATCTTTAACCAGACACAATGCAAGGTGCTATAGATGTAAACACAGTGGTATCTGTGGCTGGAGGGGAAGTAAACTGATTACTTACAAGCTGTCCTCCTTTGCAGTTATCCTCTTCAAACACATCCTCTGGGAATCCCAGGCATTCCCTTTTTTTTTTTTTTCCTTGCCATCCTCTTTTAAACCTCCAATGGCTGGGGCTGCCCCTGGAAGAAGGGGGCTCTTCCAACAAGCTGAACTCAGTTTCTCTGCATTGGAATTGTGCTTCCAGCTGATTTTAGGGGCAGATGTCTCATTCCAGAGGTGCCACAATCCCACCTTTCCAGTGTGGGAGGTGGGAGGACAGAGTTAACCGACCTAAACCAGTTCTGGAGAGTTCCCAGCCCAAACAGCCCATTTCCATCTGCATGAGGTGCTTCAAAAGAAGGTGGAAAAATTGGGCAGATAGAAAATGGTTTTCTCTCTCTTTCATGTCTCCCTCATGACTTTGTAGACTGAGACCCACTTAGGCCCCTGAAGCAGCTTAATCCTTCTCCCAAAACCTCTTTCCAGATTCCCAGGGGTGCTGCATTTATCCATGAATATTCCCATCCCCTTTTTTTTGCTGTTGACCAGTGTTGCCTCTGACAACAAGAGGCATTTTCTTGTGCAGTAAGTGTGTTCTAAATTCAAAGTGTTTGTAAGGGTAGAGGGTTTGTTTATCCTTACTGAGTTTGCTGGGGGTGTTCTTTTGACAGAGGGAAGTGGAAAATTCCAGCTGGATCCAACTCAAGCTTTTCAATCTCCAAAACCCAGGCAGAAGACAGACCATGGACAGAGGCCACAGAGCAGAGAAGAGGATGACAGTTGTCTCTTGGTTGTGTTTTTGGACAGCAAAGCCAGTGGTTGTCAGAAAACCCAGACAGCACCTCCCCAAATGCTGCCACCAAGATGGTCTGGGGATGGTGTGTCCCAGAAGCTGTTGGGCCTTCTAATCCCTGCTTTTGCCGTTTCTGTCTGCTTCTCTTTCCCCTGGGAATGACACTGGAAGGTCCTGGTGGTGCCCTGGGTAACTTCAGGAGTCATCACACCGTTTTGTGATGGGACAGAGGTCGCCAGTTTGGGCTGAGATGAGGCCTTTTGGTTATTTCTGCTCAGTTTCAAGCAAAAAAGGGAGGGATCTCTGTTCTAAGTCTGTCTGTGTCATGAATAAATCACACAGCCCGAGGGCTGGATAGGGTGGTCCCAGCAAGGCCCCTCCATGGGGAGGAGGGGGGACAACCACAAAAAAAAAGGTGTCCTTATATGTGTTGTTTTAAGAGCACAGACCATTCTCCCTGTGGATGACATGCTATGCTTGTGTTAGCAGGATGGAAGGAAGGGTGTGTGTCTCCCCAAAGGCAGATTTCAGGGAGACCTGATGTTTTGAGAGCATATCTTGCTCTGTAAACAGACTCCTCTGCTCTCCAAATATCCTACAGGAGTGAATTTCACGGATCCCTGTGCGTTATGGTGAAGTTATTTCTTTTTCATCACTTCACAGATGTGCAAAACCGAAGAGAACAGGTGAGTTATTGCCCTTGGTTTCCTCAGCCCATTGCAGACCCCCAAATCCTCACATGTCCTGCTCAGTGTTGCAGCTCACCCTCAGTTCTCTCTGGAGAGAGCACACAGGGAGAAATGAGGAGCTTGGACCTCTCTTCTCTTCATTTCTAAGGTGTGGCTCGTGTTTCCCCTTCTGTTAAACGAGGGCCTGGGGACTCACAAACTTCTCCACTTAGGGCTGGAAAGAAATGGGCTGCAGGGACGTTTTTCAGCATCTTTGGACAACACTCTCAGGCACTGGTGAGATTCCTGGGGTTGTTCGGTGCAGGGCCAGGAGCTGCACTTGATGATCCTTGTGGGTCCCTTCCAGCTCAGGATATCCTAATGATTTTATGATCCATTGCATTGTGTATAGTTCCCCATTCCCACAAAGATGTGCTTCCCATCACTCCCCATTGCAGCACCGGGGGCTGAAAATGGGGCTTAGTTTTGTCAGGGGTCCTTTCTGGCGCTTCCTCCTCCTCGTGCTGAGCTTCTTTGCCCTGCAGCACAGGAGAGATTCCCAGCTGCACCTTGCTCTGTCTGGCCTCCCCAGCCTCAAGACAGGGAAGGTGAGTGCCCCTCACTCCCCCCACCACCCCAAAAGCGAGGTAGAGCTGCCCCACGGGGCTCCCAGGGGCAGGACACGCTGCTTGGGCTCCTTTTCCCAAGCACCCCGTGTTTCCCTCCGAAGCTTTGCCCTCTCCTGCTTGTGCCTGCCAGGGCTGGAGAGAGAAAGAGAGAGAGAGAGAGGAGCTGGAGAAACAGAGAAGAAATTCCTGGGGGCCTCGGAGGAGCAAGAAAGCCTTTTTTGCAGGAAAACAAACTCCCGAAAGGCTGGAGAGAGAAAGGGAGAGATTTCCATTCGGAGCATGCACGGCGCTAATCCAGCATAGCCGCCTGTCGGCTGAAAACACGCATTTCAGGCCCCAGCTGCCCCTTTGCTCCAGTCCCTGCTTAACTGGAGATGTCACAGATGCCTTTGGCCAGCGATGCTGCAGTGCTGGCTGGGGATGAGGAGAGGCTGGTTCGCTGCGCTCCACCACAGACAGGGTTTGCTGCTCAGCTCCCCTAAAGGAAGGATTTTTTTCTCTTTTCCTCCTTCCCCGCGAAGTTTTTTAGGGATACAAGAGGTTTGAAGATGTGGAAACCGGGGTAGAAGGGCTGGATGAGGTGAAGGGATGGATGGAAAGGGAGAGAAGGCCGAGGAAAAGGGGTGGAGGTGCCCTGGAGAGTCCCTGGGTGGAGAAAAGGGGTGCTCGTCACCCTCCCTGAGGCAGAGGGATAAAGGCTGATGGCAGATGGGATCTTTACCTCTGCCCCTCGGGCAGGTCTGTGCCCTCCACTGTTGGGGGGCAGCAGCCCCGGGCAGGGAGGGAGGTGATTTTGGCAGGGAAAGGCATTGGTTTCCCCCTTCTGGAGCAGAAAAGGTTAAAGACAAAGGGCAGGTCCTGAAGTCTGGAAAGGTTCTGAAGACCCCCAGCTCTTCCCCCCTTCCCGAGCCTTATCCCTCTCCCCTCCAACCCCTTCCCAGACCCCCTCCTCTGCTCGGGAGGCTCCTCATTCCCGGGGAACCTTCCCCGGGCTGTAAAGCCGGAGGCAGCACCTTTAGCCCAAAGCTGCTGGGGTGCAGCCCGAGCCTTTCACCCCAGCCCATCTCCTCCTCCTCCATCTGCTCAAACTTTCCCTTCACCCCCACCCTCCTGCTCCCCCTGGGGTGTTACACAGACGTGATATCCCCCCTCCCACCCCATCCCCCCAATATTTTGGGTTAAGGGAGCAAGGAGTTGGGGAGGATGCCAGGAGAGAGGTAAAAATCAAGCAGTTAGGAAAGGGTTAAAGACTGTTGCCGTCTCCTGCCCTGGTGCAAAGCCACGGCCAAACCGGGGTGCTGGGGGAGGTCCCCCCATCACCGCCCTCCCCTCCATCACCCCCCCCCCCCCCAACCCCCGCCTGCCGGGCCGAGGGGCTGGGGGACCCACCGCCCCGGTGGTCCCCGCCGCCCTGTCCCGTGTGCCGTCCCCCTCGGCAGGCTGTGAGCTCCGGCGAGGCTCCGGGGGGGCGGTGGGAGAGCCCCCCAAGCCGCGCTGTCCCCGCCGGTACCCAGGCAGCGCCGAGCCGCGTCTCTGCGCATCCCTCTGCGGGCGAGCGGCACCTCTCCGCGCCGAACCTCCGCAGGTTTTTTGGGGGAGCGGGGAGGGGAGCAGAGCCCTCGCCATCCTCACCACCACCTTCCCGGCTCCCTCTTCACCTCCTGGCTCCCCGCTTAGGGCTAAGCTGTCCCGGGGAGGCTGCGCTGCCCGGGTTCCAGCGCGCTCCGGCTGTCGCTGGGCTCCTCTGCTCCATCCATCCATCTATCTCTCCATCCATCCATCCATCCATCCATCCATCCATCCATCCTGTAGGCTAGCGGAGCATGCCCGATGCGATACCGTGTCAGTTCGGGTCCTTGCCTATAGCTGCCTGTTTTACAAAGCTCCGATCCGTGCCTGTGCGTGTGTATGTGTGTGTGCATTTCATCCCTCCCTCCTATCCCTCCCTCCCTCCCTCTCTCTCTCTCTCTCACTCTAATGTGTGATCTGGAAAGCTTATAAAAGCCTGATGTAATCCTTAATGCAGCCCCTGGCTACAAAGACTGGATCTAGTTTCACAGAGAGAGATTCAGAAGCAGAATTTAAAAAAAGAAAAAGAAAAAAAAAAAAAAAAGAAAAGTGGGGGGAGAAGAGAGAGAAAGAAGGAAAAGCAGACGAGTGGATTTTAAACAAACATATCTTTCTGAAGAAGACCATTCTCGCTCCTCGCTGCTGGGAAAGCTACTCTGAACCCTGCTGTATATTTTTTTTTTTCTTTTCCAAAGGAGAAGACTTGATTGTCTGCTTGGATCTAATGATTTATTGGCTTTTAACTGCGTTTTTCCTCTCTCCTAAGGATTCCTCAAAAAACGGCTTAATTATTTTCGGCTTTTCTCTTCTACCTGCCTGTCTGCAGAGACACCAAAGGTTCTCCCTTCCTTTCCTTCCCCACCCCCATTTCTTTTAGGATTTTTTTCCCCTTTTCCCTTTAATAGATACATACATATATATATATATAAATGTGTATGTATATATATATGTAGAGGCGAGAGTGGAGGAAGCGGAGGGAGGGAGAGCTCTGCCATCCTTTGGACTTCACGCGCTGCCCAATGTTGGGCTGGTTACCCCTGGATATGTTGCTGGTTTCCATTTGGAATTTGACAAAGGGAAGAAGGAGGATATAAAGCCTGGGGAGCTCGGCAAGGTAAGGGGCTCCCGGCCACCCTTCCTTCTTCCACGGAGGGGAGGGAGAAAGGGAACGCGACTTCTCCGGGCTGCGCTTTGCCTGGAGCGCAGGGGGGGTCTGTCTCCATCCCCAGGAAAGGCAGGGATGGGGGCAGCGCTGGGCACCCCCTCCTCTGCTTTTGCCCCTGGAAACATCACCCGGAGGGTGTTTTCGCCCCCTCAGCTCTGCAATGTGGACGGATAGAGCATAATCATTCCCTGACATGGGAAGTTTTAACTTTTGTGCATGCGGGTCCTGTGGGCAAACATCAAGCGGTGGAGGAAAATATTGATGTCTGCAGGATGCGGAGGGGGAAATGCAGTCGTGTCCTGGGGAAAGCAGCTGGGGATTGGGTTGGGTTTTTTTTCTGGGGGGGGAGAAGGCAGCCAGGAGAGGGAAGAGGAGCGGGGAATCGCGGCAGGAGAGCTGCAGAGCCAGCCGGGGCTGAACTGCAAAGTGCTGTGAAGCCGCGGTGCCTTCGCGGGCAGCCCTGGGGTCCGGGACTCCTCAGCCTGCAATGTTGGCAAACAAAGTCTCGGAAGGACAGGCAGCTGCCTGCCCCGGGCGTGAATCTGCCCTTATCCTAGCTCCTCGCCTTCCCCTTTTTCCTTGGAGAGGTGTGTGGGGAGGTGGAGGGTCTTTTTTGCTTCGCCGCTTGCGTTGCTCCTACCCAGGGCTGGAGGCAACTGCCGGGGAGGGGTGAGCTCCTGATGTGCCCCCCCCCCAAAATGCCATTTATCAGCACTTTGCTTCACACTGGAGGAGAAAACGAGCCTTTAGCCTGTGTAGAGCTCGGAGTACGGCACAGACACGCAGACACACACACGCTGCTCCCGGAGCTGTGCTCCTGGGGGATGCTGGCACCCAGGCACGGCTTAGCCTGTCTTTGAGGATGGGGTGGGGGGGTGTTGGGGGGGTTGTCGAGAGAAGGAGTCTCCATCAGGGATGCGTAATTACAAAGCATCTTGTTCTGAATCACCCTGTGTGGGAATGAATCGCAAAATTTGTCTCTCCCTCTTCCCCCACCGCCCCCTTCCCTTTCACGGCCTGACATTCGCTGATGGAGGGTGGCTGTTGATGCATCTTCAGACTTTCACAGAGAGGTGTTTCAGCCATGGCTCTGCCAAGGCTGGGAGGAAAAGGGGAAAAGCGGGATGGAGGGGATCAGGTGGATGTCTCAAAGGGACTTTTCAGCCTGGTTGTGCCCCCGGTCCTGGCTGAGAGCAGCAGCGCTCCCCGAACCGAAGGCTCGGGTTTCAGATCAACTCTGCCAGGTACCTTCGCTTGTGACTCACACTCCGGTCCCTGATCCTGCCCTGGCCGCGGGAACAACCCCTGTGAATCCGCTGCACAGAGAGGAGGTGGTAGGGAAGGGAACATCAAGGCAAGGTCAAAGGGATGGAGGGCAAAAAGACACCCCCCGCCTTCCATCCCTGACCACCCCATCCCTTCGGAGCCGGGGCTTTCCAAGGCTCAGGCTCAACCCACCTCCAGCACCGGGTCTGGCGAGTGCCAGGGCCAGCTGACAGCTGATGGCTGAGGGAGGAGGAAGAGGAGGAGGGGAAGGAGGGGGCTGAGGAAGAGCGGAGCTACTTTGACAGATGCCCAAACCTGCCTGTGCGGCAGAGCGAGAATCGCAGCGCCTCCAAAGCCTGCCTGGGAGGGAGCCAGGGGTGCTCGGGGCTCAGGGGGCACCTCCCCAGCCCCGGTACCTGTTGATTAGCGATAGGTTTGCTCTCACCTGGCCGGGCAAAGCCTGGGGGAAGCCGGGAGGGATGAGCCCCCGGGCACTCGGCGGAGTTGCCTGGTGATCTCCGCGGCGGAGCGGGGAGGGCTGGGTGTTAATGATGATGACTCTGCTTTGGCTGGTGCTGAAATATCTGTATTATCTATTATCAGCTGGGAGACGAGGCTGGAGGCTTCGCAGAGCTGGGATCTCATCCAAAGTCCGGGCTGCTAAAGGAAACAAACAACTCCCCGTGCATATTAAGTGGGTCCCTAATTAATTAATGACTCATTAACCTGGGCCCCACAGTCCTTGCTGTGCGGGAGACCTCGCTGAGGAAGAGGAAGGAGGTCTCAGGGAAGAGCCAGGGAGGTTTTTGCCCTGGGAGGGTGCTGAGGAATTGCACCAGCTCTCAGCCAAGCCGCACTGCCAGGGGACAGGGTGGGCACGGCTCCGAGCCAGGCAGGGCACAGGGGACGGGCAGGGGGCTGAGCAGGCAGGACATCCTATCTGAGGGGGCTCAGAGGGGCATGGGGAGCACGGGGGTGCTGGGGCAGGGGGAACCAGGGGACCTCCGTGCTCTGCTCAGCGTGATCTAGAGGGGTCAGGGTGCAGCATCGCTTCTGCTGTGCAGGGAGAAGGGGAAGGCCAGGAGGAAACTGGATGGGGTAAAGGCACAGGCAGGGCAGGAGCTGGACACCTGGGCCCTTTCCACAGCACTTGGGATGGTGTTGCAGAGCCCCGGGTGCAGGGATAGGGGCTTGGAGCCCCCCATAACTCATCACTAAAGGTGAAGAGGCTCAGAAAGGACTGGCTGCAAAGTGCAGGGAGGGGGGGGGGGGGAAGTCTATGTATGAAATTTCTCTACCTCTCTTCTCCTCACACGGGGGAAAGTGAGGCAGGTCTGTGTGCCAGACCCATACCCGGGCCGGGAAATGTGTGTGTGGGGAGACACTCCTGATCTCCAATCAGACCTCGAGGAGCAGCCACAGGCACCCTCCACGGTGGGGGGGGAGCACCCCCCATCCCACTGTTTTGGCATCCCAGGGAGACTGCATCACCCTCTGCCCCACAGGCCCTCCGAGTGGTCTGGGACACTCACACAGCCCTTGCATCACCCCACAAACGCCTTTTCGACCACTCTAAACTCAGCGACACCCCTTCCCAACACACACACACACACACACTCCATCCTTCCCACAGCATCGGGACCGTTCCCGCTGGAACCGCGGGGCGGGAGAGGGGCCGGGAAAGGATGGGGGAGCATCTCCACCTGGTGTCAGGGTCCCCTCCACACCTCCCCCGCTGCCCATCCCCGGTACCGGGGGGGTGTCGGGGGCGGCCGAGGCTTGCGGCGAGCGGCGGGGAGGTGGCGCTCGCAGCCCGGCTATCGCCGCTCGCCGCCCCCGGAGCGCTCGGATGCTCGGCGCAGCCCGCGGAGCGCTGCTCCCCCTTATCCTCTCCCCCTCTGCCAGAAAAAAAAAAAACAAACCACCCCATCTGCACGGCTGGGGCTCGCAAGAAGCGCTGCCTCGCACCCCGCACCCGAAACGCGCCGCCCGCGGGGTTTGTGTCCCACTCTCCAGCATCCATCACCTTCCCATGGACTTTTAGCCCCCCCCGCCTCCTGCGACCCGTGTTTGTTGGGTTTTTTTACCACACTCCCCCACACGTTTCGTCCTCCCCCTTCTCCCCAGTTTCAGCGCCGTTGTGAAAACAGAGGCTCGCTGAGCTGCCGCGGGCTCTCCACCGGAGTGCAAGTGGTGTGAGCAGCTGTTACCCCCGTGACCAGGATTTGGGGGGGTAGGAGGGCAGCCCCCAGCTCCAAGGGCTTGCTGGGGGTCTTCCCACCATCCCTTGCTTCCTACAAGTCAGGGAAAAGGATGCCCGAGCACTCTGCTCCTGCGAGTCCACCCATGGTGGGATCGTGCCCCGTCATCTCTCCCGGGAAGGAGAGATGATGGAAGGGATTCCCGCAGTGCCCGTGCGGCTACAGACGGCTTTTCTTTGCCCCTTTTTGGGGGGGGAGGGAGGAAGAAGGGAAAGCAGCGTGCTCGTGGATCCAGATTCACCTCCTCCCGTAGCTCGAGTGCAGCACGCAGGAAATCCCCTGTCATCGATACCTGTTGCAGGGGATCAGCTCGGCTCATTAATTAGCTCCAGGAAACCTGCGCTGGTAAACAAATGAGTCAAAGCTTTTCTCCGGGGCTGGTCCCGGGCTCGCAGAGCACCGGTTGCCACCTTTCTAGGAGAGGTGCAAAGAGAGAGGAGTGTTTTCTTCAAGATGGATGACAGGCTGTCTCTGGAACCAGCTCGCCTCCTCCTCTTGGAGAAAATTCCCATCCCCAAGCGAGCCTTCCAAGGGAAAGGAGCTGGCACCTGGCCTGGGGGTTTGCAGAGGAGTCTTGGTGTCACAGCACATGTCAGAAGGCTCGATGTGGCTGCAAAGTCCCCATCACACCCCAGTGTTCACCCTTCACAGGATGCTCCCGTGTCCTTCTCATGGTTCCTTCCTCAAATTCCCTGGGCTCTCCGCTTGTCTGAGGTTTGCTGAAGGTGCTGAGGTGAAAGAGGGCAGGAGGGTGGTGCTTGTGCTTGGGTGAAACTTGGCCAAGAGTTAAATTGCTGGTGGGGCTTGATGTCCATCCATATATTTGGGATTTGGGGTCTGAAGCACAGGAATAAGAGGGCTGGGGCACCTTTTTCTCAGCCAAGGTGGGGATGGGAGGGATGTCTTCCAGGGAAAACAGCACTTCAGTGTTCCATCTGCACTGGAGAGGAAGGGGCTCCTTTTTGTTTGAGATGCACTCCTTTCCTTTAGATTAAATACTAGGAAGAAATCCATCCCTGTGAGAGGGGTGAGGCCCTGGCACAGGTTGCCCAGAGAAGCTGTGGCTGCCCCATCCCTGGAAGTGTCCAAGGCCACGTTTGATGAGGCTTGGAGCAACCTGGGCTAGTGGAAGGTGTCCCTGCCCATGGCAGGGGAGTTGGAATGAGATGAGCTTTAAGGTCCCTTCCAACCCAAACCATTCTGTAATTCTATGATTCATCTATGGCACCCTAAGATCCCAAATCCACAGGGGACAAGCCCTCCAAGTCCCAAATCACTCTGACAGGGCCAGCACAGACACTGTCCTGGTCTTCAGCATCCTCCAGCATCCCAGTGTTGGAGGTTCCATCTGCCTTTTAACCCTTCTCAATGCTCCTTCTGCCCAAAAGGCAATTCTTCCACAGCCCCACACCATCCCTGACCCAATATTGGTTGCATTTTATTAGAACATAAGGAAACCATCAACTGGAAGCCCAACTTGTCTCTTGGAGAGCAATCTGAGAGGGCAGCCCACGGGGAGAGCGTAATTCCCTCTCTCCTACATGCACTCCATGTGATATTTGGCTCTTTAATAGGGTTTGCAGGGTGCTGAGGCTACAGAAGACACCAATAAAAAAAGAATAAGGGAAAGGAAAACGAGCAGTAAATGAAGTCCCTTCAGAACATCCATTTGTCGTCACATCTCGGGCTCGGAAATTCCTCGCGGTGCCTCTCGGAGCGAGGGGTTTGTATTAGTCTGATTATGCTGAGATAATCTGTCATGTTGCTCCAGGAAGCTCTGAGGGAAGAGTGGGGGAAAAAAAAAAAAAAAGAAGAAGGAAAGATAATATTTTAAATCAGAAGGCTGCTGCTAGATTGGTGACTCTGTCTGGCAGACACACATCACTGCCCCCTTTATGAAAATTTAAATTGGTTACCTCTGTCAGGGAAAATGAGAGATTTGCTGATTTTAATTTGTTGGAGCGAAACACCCCCTGCCAACCTTATCAGAATTAAACCAGGGATGGTTTCCTGCTCTCCTTCTCCCACTCCCTCTGCACTTTTTTCTTTTTTTTTTTTAAATATCCCTTCATAAAACATTGATTAAGGAGTGACCAGCTGGTGACAAATGAGCTGTTGAAAAGGCAGGCTCTGTGTGTTTGGTGCCCTGCCTTACCCCTGGGACAAGGAGGATCGGGAAAAACAAATGGGATCTGGAGGAAGAACGGACAGAGCCCTTGTAAGGAAACCTAGGAAGGAAGGAAAACTCCCTGTTTGGAGTAGCTGGGGGTAAAAACTGAAGCAGATTAATGTAATCTCATGTGGTGCACTGTGTGCTGGCTGAAGTGCACACATGCAGCAAGATGTGTAAAACACACAAAATCCTCCCTCCAGGGAGCATCAGTTTTAAGTTGTTGGTTTACTCCAGGTAGAGCTGCTGCTTTCTGGCTTGGTTTGTCCTGAGAGAAGGACACAGGAATCCTGCACTTATCCAGGGCACCATTTTGTGCATACCATGTGCACGCACCAGGAGATGTTACCGCCAGCTCCTTCTCTGAACATTTTGTTTTTTTGGTCAGAGGCAGGTCTTGTGACACCTCATGCTATGATTTCAGCACTCCCACCTTGCATGCTCACCTTGTCAGCTGCCTGTTTGCAGGCTGGCTTTGCTAGATGGAGGTGTTCCCTCAGTTTTTGGAGCTCAGCTGGCCTGGAGCAAAGTCCTTGCTGTCTGCAAAATGGCTCTTTTCTTTCCTCCCTCTGTTGGTTATTAGGAATATCCCATTCCCTGGCAGATGTACCTATTCCATATTCATTGAGCAGAGCTCTCTCTCTCTCTCTCAATGCTTTTGGGATAGGGGGTCATGATATCCATGCTAAAACAGATTTGGAGCTGAAACTCTCTGTCCAATCTGTGCTCCTGTCTTCCTCTGGATGATCATTTAATTCTACAGTTCTACAAACCACTGCAAGTCTTGATTTTAGAAGCTGCAATTCCTGCTGTGATCTCATCCACTTCCAAACCCCGTGGCCCAGGCCAGGAGGGTCAGGTCACACTTAATTATTGGTCTCTCTGCACTTGGGTGTTCTCATCTGTGCAGTGGGAATGCCTGGATCCCTCCTGCCCGGGGGTGGGTGCTCTGTGCCAGCCTTCAACTGGATGTGGTCAAACAACATTTCCTTTGGAATTCTGAGATGAAGGACACCAGCCAAGCATCAGGAATGAGTTATTCTTCCCGTGCCTTGACTGTGAATGCACGTCCACCCTTAAATTTTCCTCCTGAGTCGTGTTTTCTTGTCCTTTCTCAGTCTTTGCTTTCTTGAAGCCTCTCCAGGGCCAGGGCTTTGGAAGTATGAAAATCTCCTGTACCTTCCTTGGATTCCCTCTGGATTAAACACATAATTTTTCCAGGAGACCATGTGTAATACTGCAGAATGGCCCTTTGTGCAGTCCAGCACACATTGATATGCAAATGGATTAAGCCTGGGGTGGGAGTCTGGCTTAAACTGGATGTTGTTGAGCAGGAATCTAACAACGGTGATCTTCTGGCAACAAATATCTGCTGGTTCCTGCAAATGAAAGTCGATACACCTTCAGCAGGAAATCTGTCCCGGTGGGGTCCTTTGTATTGAGAGCCCTGTTGGTAGATTTATTCATTGTGCAGGTCCCGTTCCCTTAACAAGTCAGTTATTCATTGGCCATTGCTCGAGGGTGTGTGGAATTTATGGTCATAGTCCTGTAATCAGATATTTTGTTATAGAGGGCTTCGCCACCGTGGAAGGTTTGAATAAATCAGTATGCAGCAAGAATTGATCCTCTCACAATCTATTTCTGGACTCAGCTCCTGCTTTGAGAGTGTTTTCTCCCTTCTGGAACCACGTTATTAAAGCCTTTGCATGTCTGTGCTGTGGTCAGCTCTACCAAAGCTATGCATTAGTCCACGTGTGCAGACAGACACACATTTAGGTGTGTTTCCTGGGCCTGATTTTTGTTCTGAGATCCTTGAGATACATGTGGTTGCCATTTCCCAACCTAAAAAAAGAAGAAAAAAAAGGGAAAAAAAAGAGTTTTTCTCAATCACCTGACTTCAGCATCTGCAGGTTGGAAAGAACTGCTTGAAAAGGCTTTAATCAACCGCCAGTGAAGAAAGGGAAATCAGATTTTGAGTAGCTGCACTGGTGCCTTAAGTACTAAAAAGCTTGGCCCTCTAATCTCCACTTCTCAGATGTTGTTCTACAATCTGATCAGCTCTATTGAGCTGAAGCAAGGGTTAATTGCTAACAAAATGCTCCTCACCTTCTTGCACACAAAGGAAGGGGCAAGGGTGAGCACTTTGCTTTTTGGAGTTTATTGCAATCATGCTGCTTGCAAGTGAGGGCCAGGGAATTTGGTTCTTGTATGTGCCCCAAGAATACCTCCCTACGAGGATAAAATTCCAGCAGAGCCTCTGCTTTTTACGGCAGGAATCGGGGATGGGAGGAGAGGAAAGTCTCTGTAACCTAGCAGCCTGTGCAGCTGCTGTCTCTTAGGTCGTTGGTGATGTTAAATGTGTAAATGTCAGTGAACCTCTTCCCTGAGCAGGGCTGAGCTGTCTTGGCACTTCCACTCGGGATGGAGCTTGGCAGAGATACGGTTAGTCAGTGGTCAGACACGCTGCCTGCCTTGCAAGTCCTGCCTGAGGCACAGCATCTTTCTAGGGAAACTCTGGTGGCTCCAGGGGTGGGTTTTGATGGAAGGAGGGTGCGTGACAAAGGCCATTTGGTGCCTGGTCTGCTCCGGGGAGTGCAGCCAGCCCAGAGGGGGTGTGAGGCTGCGATAAGGAGCGTGGAGATTGTGCTCACAGAGCAGGCAGGCAGGCAAACCAGCAGGTGTTTATGGGAGATGCCGTGTATGGGAGAGGCCTCTGAGCTGCCCACACCTCAGTAGGCTCATGGAATGCCCTGAGTGGGAAGGGACACACAAGGATCATCAGGTCCAACACAGGAAAACCCCAAGAATCCCACCATGTCCCTGAGGGCATTGTCCAAATGCTCCTTGAGCTCTGGCAGCCTTGGTGCTGTGCCCACCGCCCTGGGGAGCCTGGTCAGTGCCCAACCACCCTCTTGGGGAAGAACAATTTCCTAATATCCAACCTAAACCTCCTCTGACACAGCTTCAGGCCATTCCCTCGGGTCCTGTCACTGGACACAGCACTGCCCTTCCAATCACCCCTTTTAGCACTTGCAGGTCAGCCATGAGGGCAAATGAAGGAATAAGTGAATAGTGAATGCACATTTGCTGCATATCTTCAATACTTAAAAAAAAAATAACAGGGACAATGTCAAATACTGTCTGTCCTGTGGGACTTGCTGGTTCCTGCCAGCTGCGGGGTTTTAGGTGTGTTAACAGGAATGGCAGTTCTGTCAGGACTTCCAGATTCTCCAGATGGAGATGATGCTACTACCAGCGGGAGAGATGGTGACAGGCAGAAGAGCAGCAAGGCTGGGAGGGCAGGGGGGAAGCCGGGAGAGATCCCAGCAAAATCTGGGAGAGATCCCAGCAAAATGCTCGTCAGCTGAGGGATCCAGTTAAGTGGGGTGAGTGGAAATGCCAAGGAAGGCATCCTTTGCTGTGAGAGCTGACATGTTTGTAGATGTACCCAAGGCATCCCTCAGGGAAAAGACAACTGCCTGTCTTTCGGAAGTGCCTGCAGGTATGGAAATACCACTGGAAGTGGTGTTCAGTCCAAACATCCTCTATCCCAGATGGTGAGGTAGATCTGAGGGGGTGATTTCATGAGGCAGCCCTGCCACCCCTCAGAAGTAGAGACTTTCCCTGTGTTGGGACAAAGCCCAAGTCCTGTTGACTTGATCCCAGTTTTCCAGACAAGGC
This sequence comes from Lophotriccus pileatus, assembly GCA_035583135.1. Classification (NCBI taxonomy): domain Eukaryota; kingdom Metazoa; phylum Chordata; class Aves; order Passeriformes; family Tyrannidae; genus Lophotriccus; species Lophotriccus pileatus. The sequence continues at coordinate 148,760,208 of JAWWES010000081.1, forward strand.
CCTTCTTGGTAAGTCCATATCCCTGCATCTCCCTGGGGTCTTACACTGCTTTTTTGGCAGGGCTGTGGCCAGTGGCAATGCTGCAGCATCTTTGATCAGAAACATGCACACACCTCGCCCTGAGATGTGTTGCCAACATTCTTTTACTCCCATCGCTGAAGCCTTTCTGTGAATAATTTCTTCTGTTGTCCTGGGAAAAGCCTTGGCTTGTTCTGCAGTGAGGGGAATTTTTTGGGATCCACAAGCTGAAACAGCTCCTTCCTTGTTCTGTGCTGCTGGTGGGTCCCTGCCTTGCTTGGTCTGGCTTTTGACTCCTCATTAGTGGCAATGATCTTCACAAAAGGACCTCTGAGACCATCCAACAGCTTCGGGTGGGATGTGCTGGGATAATGGCTGGTAAAGCCAACTGTGACTCCCAACAGCTCCCAGCAAGTGCAAGGAGTATTTGTTGGCTTGGAGCTCATCTCAAAAGGTTCAGGGAACTGAAACAACTTTCTCTTCCCTCTCCTGAGTAGGTCTTAAACGTGTTTATGGAACTCGCCACATTTATGCGGGGAGGGGAATGTGGGACAAAGCGCTGCTTTTTCTCACCTCCCTTCCCTTGCCCGACAGGGTGGTTGGATGTAAATAGGACACGACTCTTCCCAATCCTGGAGCTGGGTCACCAGGCTGTCACGGTGACAGTGCTGGGGCGTGACAGGAAAGCTGGTGCTGGCTACAACTTCCATGCCCAGCTGAACCCCCCTCGGACGCTCCACACCTCGGGGCTGCCTTTCACAGGGGTCCAAAACTCTCCCCTGCAACCTCCTGTTCCCATAAAGGCAATTTCTGAGCTGCGAGGTGCCCGGCCACGTGGTTATTAAAACCCCAGCCTCCCACCTCAAATTACAGCCCAAGTGCTGTGTTTGTTTCCCACTTAAACACCGTCCCTTGGAGGGTTTCTTTCAGTGCTGAGCCCTTTTGAAGTTGCTGTTGATTACAGAGCAGGGAGCGTAATCTTCCCCCGTGGAAGTTGTTTGTGGCTGGGGAGGGGAGTGGGGTGGAGGGAAGGAAATCAATCACCCCAGTGCAGATGTCAGAGATGGGGATGGGAATTAGGGGTGCTGCTCAGCCCTCCCTGCCCCTCAGTGACCCGTCCTGCCACTCAGATGTCCTGCTCTGGAAATGTTGGTCTGGTGATTGCTGCAACTCCTCAGGCAGTCAGGCAAGGAGGATTTCAAAGGGTTTTTCAGCTGTGCAAGGTGGCTTCTGGTCTGGAAGGTGATTTTGGTGGTGTAATTATTCTGTCCAGTCACCCAGCCCTCATCAAACACTGGCAGCTGTTTGACTGTGCCCAAACCCTAATTTTCTGTTTTTGTGGCAACTTGTCTGGCTGTTCCCTGGGTCATCAACAGAGTGAATCATCTAAAGTTATTATTCTTTATCCCTTCCCAAATTATTATCTGGTGTCCCTGTGTTTTTCTTGGTGAGCCCTTTTGGGCTTCACATCACTTGATCACCGTGGGTTGGACAGCACTGAATTTGGGCACGGCCAGTGCAGCACAGAGGCAGCTCTTTGGTCTGTGGCTTAGGTGAAAATTTCCATGGATTAGGTGGAAAGTGAAGTGTTGAAAGGCATGATGCCAACACCTGCTGGTCTTGGGATCTTTTTGCTACACCTCCAGCTCAGCCCTTTTCCTCTGTGAAGCTCCAGGACAGCTGTTACTCCCTTAAACTGTTCCTTTGAAGCCTTTCCAAACTATTTCCACCCTCAGGAAAATCCGGATCAGGGTTGGGGAAGTTTGTCCTCTTGGATACAAGGGGGTCCAACTCTTAGCTGGTGCCTCCTGGTATCACAGTGAGGGGGGGAGAGCTCTATGCTGACAAAAAACTGGAGTGCGGGCAACTGGATTTTAGAATCATGGGATCACTGGGGTTGGGAAAGACCTTCGAGATCACCAAGTCCAACCACACCTGTGGAAAATCCAAGTGCAGCTTCAACGCCTGAAATTGTTTGGGGGGTTATTTATTCACTGATTTATTTGGAGGCGAGGACTCTTGCTGGTGGGTCTTGTCCTCCAGATGTTCTTGGCCTTGATCCTTGACCTTGATTGCAGGTCCTGGACATCTGCAGTGTTGGGATTTTGCCAAATATATAAAATAAATAGCTTTGAAATGGTATCAGCACAAAGCCTGGTGTTTCTGCACTGGTGTGATAGAGAGAATTAGGAGGTGCAGGACACCAACCCAGCCCAGCTCCTGCTGCTTCCCTCTATTTCATAGGATCTGTAGGGAAGATTCCAAAAGTGCTGGAGGCTCCACAGAATATTAACTGTTCTCCCCCTTTTAGAGTAAAATCTTTAACACTGGTAAATATTTAAGGTGAGAGAACAGTGAGGAAGCCTGGATAGATCTGATGCCTTTGTTGGCACCACGGGGGCTGGCAGAGGCTCTGACTGAGCCTCTGTTGTTGTGCTTTGCAAAATCAACTGTTTTAAGACATATTTCCTTCTTAATTAAGGAGTGGAGGTGGGTTTCACCTGGGCACTATTAAAACTTCTTTTCTTCTAGTTATCCTTGCAGCTACTTTGGTATTCCAGCATCTCTAGCGTGGGGGAGGCTGTAGATCCCTGCAGATCAATGAAACATCACGTAATTGTTAATCAATAATACATGTCAAGGTCTGTTCTTTGACTAAGTGACACGGTGCAAGTTGTTGCCACAGGACCAAGTTATCTCCACCTCCCCACCTGGGGCTTAGTCTTGATCCTAAGGTCTATTGCAGAGAAAAATGTCACTGCTAAGTGAAATAATACTAAAGAAATGGTGTGTGAGCAGGAGAAAAAGAAAAGCCAAAATGAGAGGGGAGCCATTGGCATCAGTGTCCAGGCACAGTGGAGTGGGGCATCTCCCACGTCTCCAACATAACCCAGACCCATCTGGGCTGCTCTCCTGAGCCTGATCTTGCTGTTTCATAGAATTGTGGAATACTTAAGGCTGGAAAAGACCTTTTAGATCATCAAGTCCAACCATCAATCCAGCACCACCATCACGTTCACCATTAAACCTTGTCCTCCAGTGCCATACCCGTGTGTTTTTTGAACTCTTCCAGACATGGTGACTCCACTCTCTCCCTGGGCAGTCTGTCCCAATGCTTAACAACCTTTGCAGTGAAAAAAAAAACAAACCCTCCTATAATATCAAATCTAAACCTCTGATGGATGTTCGTGGCTCGCAGGGCAACACCAGCCCGGTGTTGAGAAGAGACAGAAGAGACAGGCCTGGCAGCACTTTTTTTTTCCTTTTTTTTTGGTCCAAGTTTCAGTGACTTTCAGTAGCTGGGAAGTCTCTTGGCTCCTCCTTTGCACCACTTCTCAGTTGTAATGAGGTAACGCTCCACTGACTTCCCTGAGCGTCTGTTTCGTCCCTGGCGTGGGGGAAGTGATTTTCCTCACTGCTGTGCTGACTGGAAGTGGAGCAGCTTCAACCCTGGGTCCTGTTCCTTGGGGCACTGACTCTCCTGCAGGCTCAGGGAGCCTTTGTCCACCAACACCAACCTGTAACCCAGCAGTGGCTTCCAAATCGTATTTCCTTCCAAAACAAGACCTGATAATTTCTGGCCGTTCAAAAGCATTCAGGAGCATCCTAAATTGTGTCCTCTGGGCTGGATTACAATGTCTTTTGTATTTCAGCTTCTGCTGTATTATTACTGGAGCAGAGGGATGGAGGCACCACATGAGTAATCAGGTTCTTCCACTGCTTTTTTCTCCACCATGATGGCATTTTGCTGAACCCCAGGGTACTTTCCCATCCTCTCCCCATCTTGTGCTGGAGTTAGGGCTTGGCAAACTAAACAGGGAGAGGACCCAGATCCCAAAATACTGCCCTGCATTTGTGCAGATGGTTTAATTTTTAGAAACCTTTTTAGAACATTTCTTTCAGCCCTGCTCAGGTGGACCTTTCCCATCCCAAGGCTGGACACAGTTCAGAGGAGAACTTGTCCAGGGACTGTTCCCAGCAGAGACATGAGTCACCTTCTTCTGGCAGGGAAAGGGGTGAAATTCCCAGCTCCCCAGTTATCTTGTGTTAATTTTAAGTCAAACAGCAGCCCCAGGGCTGAGCTGGGTGGAGTTGCCTGTCTGGGGGCTCCTGTCTGTGCTAGAACATCCCCCTGCAACAATGCACTTTTACAGCTCCACAGATCAGTGGGTAAAACCCACATTTAATTCTACAGTAAGGTCACTTTTTAGTTAAAAGGGACAGAATGGATTTAATTTACAAGCCTCTCCAACTTTATGGCTTGCATTTAGAGTTATATCTATTATGTAGTGCCAAACACGTATTATAAAAATTGATTTCCCCCCCTTTTCTCCTCCCTGGATTTGCTGTGTCAGGAGGATTCTGATCCCCCCACCCCCCCTTTCCCGTTTTCTCCGAGCCAACAGATAGACTGAGGTAGATCTGAACGTCAGGGATGACATCTGTGACTGCAAAGTGCAGGTTTATAGGGAATGGAACCGGCCCAGATCTATTCCTGGGTGTTTTGGGAAGGAACGTGATTTCTGCCACGAGGCAGGACAAGGAGGACAGGGCTGGAGCCTGCAGGGGAAGATGCAGCTCCCTGCAAGGGGTTAGTGGGTTACCTGATGTTGATGTCTTCGTGTGGGTCCTCCCATGGTAAATGTGGGGTAGGCACATCCTCTGCCTTCAACAGCAAATTTGAGGCAAGAGACTTAACGTTCAGAGGAGATCAAGGGGAAGAATCATTGTTTTTTTAACTCTAGGAAAGCTTTTAGACACTGTCAAGGGTCTTAGCAGCAGTGAGAGTGAAGCTGGAGAGAGACCATCCAAGGCAAGAGAGGGAACAGGGTGACAGCAAAAGGATTTAGACCAAAATTTATCACCTGATCATCACTCCCAGCACCTCAACAGCTGGTGCTGGAGCAGCATTTTGGCCTCTTCTGATTTAAGTGGTCTCTTTGCACAGCAGTGGGCATCAGAGAGGGGCAGACAAGGAGAAGTCAGCCCTTGTGAGCGCAAAAGGAATCGTTAGGATCTGCTGTCTGAGCTCCTGTGGACAGGGATGGTGGGTTCATCCCACAGCTGCAAGGATGTTCCTGCGGTGGGAGTCGGGTGAACTTGTTATAAAAGGATGTCTTACCTTGATTTAGAGGCTTATTAGAGGAAGATTTGAGCCTTGAGTCAGGGCTGTGGCAGGAAGAGGAGCATCCCTATATCACAGTCCACTCTCTGGGACAGCAACAAGGGGGGATCTGCCTCCCTCCCTTGCAGCTTCATTTCTTGAATGACAGTTTTCTATCTCTTTTATTAAGTTGTGCTCATAAAATCCCTCACAAACACCCTGGACAAGCTGTTAACTGCCCTTTAAAAGTTGAGCTGGGGAGAAATGAACCACATTTGCCTAAACAGAGCCCTGGCCATGCTTGATCGAGTGACTGCAGTAAAACCAGAGCTATAAATAAAACACATGTGCCTGTGTCCACTACAGTATTTCCCGAGAAGATGTCATTTGCTTCAGGACTTCAGTGAAATATCCATATTTTCAGCCTCTGCTTATATTAATTAGTGGATTTTTTTAATTATTTGCAGTTTTAGTTGGGTTTTGGGTGTGGTTTTTTTTTTCCTGGAGAGCTGGAGAGTCTTCTCCAAAACCTGCAGCCAGGCTGGGTTTAACTGGGAATTGCACAATCTTCTTTGAGTTTTGCACGGGCCTGAATGGAGAAATCTGTGGCCTCACCTTTGCTCACACAGTTATGAAACACAGCCAAAACAGAAAATCTGGACATTATGAAACCAGATCCCTTCAGATCGTGAGTTGCTCAGAAATCTTTCTTTTTTATTTATTTATTTATTTCCTTCTTAATCTGGAATTTGAACTGTGGTCAGCGTCTCCAGCTTGACTCAACAGCTGGGATTTATATATTTTTTTTAATTGTTATTTATTTTTAATATTAACTCTCTTTGATAAAAACATAACTTAAGGAATTCTGATTATCACGTATTGCCAGATCTGCCCTAAAAGTATCAGAATCTGAGGGCAGAGGTAAGTCAGAAGGGACCAGGAGATTACCAAGCAGTAATAAGGACAGAATCCAGTCTCCATGGGGAGTGGAGTATTTGCCTCTGTATCTTTTCTTTCCGTCTCCAAGGAGCTCTGTCTCTCCAACAGCAGCATCTTAGAAACTGAAAGCAGCAGTTCACAGGGAATGAAGCTCTCCCTGGCACTGTAGCCACATTTATCAGCATCCTGGCTGCAAAGGACATGGAATTTAGGTTCACTGGGCGTGTGGAGATCAAAAATCTGATTTTTTTTAACTTATTTTTGCCTAAATTTAGACAACAGTAATGCATCAACAGGAAGTTTTGGGCTTGAAGGTGAGATTTAAACATTGGCTAGAGTCTGAGAGTCATGCCTATGTGGAGAAAAATAATAATAGAGAACTTGTCCCTCTGCTGTAAATAAGTGGGTTAATGTTTGAACTCGATAATATTAGAGGCCTTTTCCAGCCTTAATGATTCTTTTATCCTAAATGTGCATATGCTGGAGAGGGTAATGACTGCAGGAGGAACATCATGGGATAACACAGGCAGGAGAGGTTTAAGGGTCGCTGTACTCAGAGGGATCATTTCTCTGGGTTCAGATTTGCCCATGTGCAAAGATTTTTGGCATTTTAAAGGGGGTAGGAGGCGGTTCAGAAAGTTTCTTCCATGTCTCTTCAATGCCTTTACTTTGGCACCGTGAGGAAAGCGAGGCAGGAGGGAAGGAAGTCACAAAGAAGAGGTTTCTGCCCCCACTTCTGTGGTGTTCAACACCCCCCAGAGGTTTACCAGGAGATGGAGGCTCAAAAGAGGAGGAGAAGACTCCAAGAAAGCTTGGTAAGGCTAGAGTAGAATCACAGAATGTGGTGGAAAGGACCTTGAAAGATCATCTAGTTCCAGCTTCCCTGCCATGGGCATGGATAAAATCCTGGGATGAGAAGGGCTGCTGGGCCTAAACCAACTAATCTGAGTGTGACCTGTCTTGTTAAGATCGTGCTATACCTTATCAGGATGAGGTTTCTCTCTCTGGAACTTGCCCCGGAGCCCTAAAATATCTGTATCCTTGAGGACAAGGCATTAGAGATGGGGGACCTTAAATTAAAAATGAGCAGACAAATGGAAGCTGAGACAAACGAGGAGACAAATCCCCTGCCTGCAGAAGGCAGATGTCAGGTCTGTAGGATGTCACTCGAGTCCTTGAGCTATTGGAGACTTTAATGTGAGGTTAGACCAGAAAACTTTCCCTTGGCTGCCAATGAGTCACCAAACACCTGAGAGGAAAGGGGGGGGAGGCGTCTCACGGGCTGGAGAAACACATTAAAGCAGATCCCCCCTGCCGTGCTCAGCTCTAAAGCTGGAATCTACAGGGCTGTGGAGGTGTTTCCATCTCTCTCCATTTGATGGAGAAGGGCAGAACTGGAAGGACACTTCCCAAATCCAGCTGCCTTCCCAGTGAACTCCACATCCAAAGGGAGATTTCCAAGACTGACAGCCCTGGACAATCATTTTTCTGGTGGCCAAAGCCTCAATCCAGGTATTTTATTTTCTTTTTTTTTTTGCCAAATCAAGCCTGTTTATTCTCATGACATCATTGCCACTTAATTTAAAGCATTTTTAAATTCCCCTGGTGCTCCCTTCTCAGGGTTTTAATCATAGAATTTTAATTTTCTCTTCACCTTCCTTGTACAAAGCCAAGTGCACCAGGATCTCTCTTATGTCCTCCTCCTCATCTCAGTGATCTTCCTTTGCAAGCCCGCCTCACTTTCTTGAACCCAAGCACAAAAATACAGATAATACATTAGACATGGCCAAAGATAGTGTCTTCCCTATATTTGGAAACCTGGAAATATCCCCCCCCCCCGTGTGTCCTAGATTGATATGTTGCCTCCTTTCACAGCATGTTGTTTGTTTTTTATCCAATCCGTATCTTGGTCTTCTGATTTTTTTTTGCTGCTCCTCAGGAATCGTTTCACTCTTCTTTAGCTTTCAGCTCAGGAATGTCCCCATTTTTTAAATGTGACAGTTTTACTCTTATGTTACACCTGGGGAAACTAAGGCAGAGGCAAAAAAAAAAGAAGCTGCTTGACCTTCACAAAGGAGGAGGTGAGACTTGCCAAAAGCGGCGCTGAGGAGGGAGACTCGTTCAGCCCTGGGCTGCCGTGAGCACCCAGGCTTTGTCCTGCCATGACTGCCCTCCAAAGTCCATGGAGTCAAGGTCCAAATGCCTCCCTGTGGGCAGAGGATGCCTCTACCAGGCAGGAGTTATTATAAGGAGACTGGTTGTTTTTCCAGCTCCTCAGCCTGCATCCTACACCCCCTCCCCTCCCTCCTTCGCCGGGACGGGGATGAATGGGAAGAGAGAGACTCTGAGTGGACTCTGTTCTCCAACACCAGTCGCTGCTGAATTTCAAATAACTCCCCAAACAAAACCCAAACAAGCAGCCCCTTGTGTTCCTCTATCTCCTCTCTCTTTGGCCTTAGTCACCAGGCTTGGCAGCCCCGCTGCTCCTCTGTGGCTCGTCACATGCGAGGCAGGGGAGGATGGGCCGCTTTGTCATTCCTCTTTCCCTTCAGGGGTCTGAAACAACAGGGCCCTTTGCCTTGTTTGCTTTGCTGGGGCAAAGGGAGCGGGGCTGGAGGAAGGAGGAGGGTGGTATAACCCCTTTGGAAGGGTTTCTAGTCAGCAGCAAGGTGATGGTTTCTGTCTTCAAAGAGTGCCCGCCACCGCCCATCCTTGTCCCCTGCCTTCCTCGTGCTGGTGACGCCTGGTCCCCTCCTTGTAGAGGGAAATGGGAAGGTGCTGGATGCTCAGGGATGGAGGGAGAGGAAAAGCTGTTGTCCCATGACTGAGCACAGAAGATCCCTCCTGTTCCAGGGGGATTCTCCAGCTGGCAGGGCTGTGTCAGCTGCAAAAATCAGTCCACACAACTGGCTCGGCTTTTGCCTTAAGTGCAGGTTGTGGTGAAAGGGAAAAGCAGGATAAATCCATCTGGGAGCTGTGATTTGTCTCCAGCGCTCGTCTCATCCTGAGATTCCTGGGGTGGACACCATTCTCCTGGTGCTGCTGTGTGTGGTGGAGTGGGGAGAATTAAAACACAGTTCCTTTGATCACTGCTCTCCAAAGCTGCTGGGGCATGGCAGCCGTGGAGAGAAGGCCAGGACAGTCCATGAGATCTGAGCAGAAGGATTTTTAGGGGTCTTGAGACCCCCTAAACTGGCTGTACTCATTGTCCAAGGTGGGATTTGAACTCCTTTGACCTGCAGGGAGAGAACCTCTCCAGACAGCACAGTGGGGTCAAAGTTATTGCAGGCTGGGGCAGCTCCTTCTGACCTCTTCATGATCAGCAGCCAAGCCTGATAGACTGGGATAGTGTAGGCTGTTTTCTGCCAAAAAAAAGCCCTATTTCTTTCTCTTGTGTCTTAGACCAGAAAGGGCCTCTGTGCAAAGCTCACTCAAGATGCACTGTGAGTATTTGGCAGCATATTGTGGTGTTGTTCACTCTGCTGTGCTCAGGCACAGGTCTCAATTCAGCCCAGCTTTCCCTGGATGCTTGTCCTGGCAGCCCTCTTGGAGTGGGCTGACTTTAAACAGCAGGACATGACCCCTTGCTTGTGATAAGGGATGTTAACTCCTGACCTAAAGAGGGAAAAAAGAGACCTGAAGTTTAAGGAAAGCCTGTTCCAGTGGTCTGAGTAAAAGCCAGATGGTTTCTGTCTGTGATCTATTGACCAGAAAGAGAAAAATCATTAACAGCCATAGATTGTCTGTGAGGAAAAGCTTAAGAGAGAGCTGGTGCCTTTGCAAAATCATGGGAAGGGTGAGGAGAAAGGAAGCTGACTCTGTGCTGTGGATAAATGTGAGTCTCCCTTCTGCAAGGCTCTTTACTGCAGCTTTTTTTTTTAGGGGAAAAACAGCATCCAAGGCACTGTTTGTGCTGTTAGTCACCAGTGCTGAGTGGATCATGGGGAAAATACACAAGTGAGGTGTAACTGGGGGGTTGGGGAGGGTTGTGTTAAAATTTGGGCCGAGCACAGGAGTTCTTGGGTGAGGTTCAATGGCCTTGTTCTGCCTGAGACAAACTACATGAGCATAAATGTCTCTTCTGCCATTATACATATATATATATATATATATATATATATATATATATATAACCAACATGCAAGATGTTTTATTGGGAATGACACTAAATAAATTTTAGTGTTTCCCTTCAGGCAAAGGAATTATCCCAAAAATTCCTTGAGAATCACGCTTTGGGCCAGTTGATTTTTGCATCTGTTGCTCTGCAGCCAGCAGTGCTTTGCTGCTCTGAGGTGCTCCCTCTCCGTGATGCTCCACTGCTTTTGCAAGGATTTGGCTCTTTCCAGTTTTACTCAATACTCTCATTTTGACAGGGAGCTCCTATTAATAAATCTTCTTATATATTCCTACATATGATCTTTATGGCTGACTATATATATGAAATAGGGAACACCTCCAACTGGGAGTGGTGTGGAAGGAGTTTTTTACTGCTAGGCAACCACTTGGAATCCAAGGCTGCAAATTGTTACTCGGGCTATGACAGCTCTCTTAACCCCTGAGCTCTTCTGCTGGAACTGGGAAACAAGAGGCACTTGGAAATGAAGGGGAATCTCACTGGTTTCAGAGACAAAATTTAAATCTCTGCAGTGTGGATTCTCCCCAGACTGACTGGGGGAAAATAACTGATAAAGGTAGTCATAACAACTTAATAATACACAGACAGTTTAACAATATTAACAATAACAGTTTTATTATTCTTGATAATAATAATAACAATAAAAATCCAGCTGGTTTAGTCTCCTTCCTTCCTTCCTCCCTCCCTTCCTTCCTCCTTTCCTCCCTTCTTTCCCCTCAGTCCACTGGGGAAAGGTTTTGAGTCTTTGGGAACAAATTTTTTTTTTGTTCAAACCACCTTTGACTCAGAACCAGTTTTTAGTCACTGATTTTTGCCAAGCTCTCTTTGACTGCCACATGTTAATGGCCCCTTCAATCAAATTCTATATTACATTATATTAGATAAAACAGAGATCGTGAATCATGGTCATTTCACCCAGAAAGTGGTTCAGGCAAGTCCACATATAACATGTAGAGGCAGTTTTCCAAGCTTTTTAAGAGGTGATTTATGTTGGTTATACATTAACACTTCCAGATACAGATTTTGGGATTTCTGAAGTCTTCTCAGATACAGATTTGGGGATTTCTGAAGTCTTCTTTCAGCCTTGGGTGAATAATGTTTGTGCATCTTTCTCCACCCATGTGCTTTGCACTCACACACACCTTTAATTCTGTTCCTTTTGCGAGCAGCTGATCAGAACAAGAAGATGCCCAGGGCTGAAGAGATGATAAAAAATGAGGTGGGGTTTTTTTCCACAGTGGTTCAGGCTCTGGAGAAGTTCTCTATGAAGAATTAATTCTTTAACTGGTGTTTTGAGGGTCTTGCTCCTCCCTGATCACCTCCTGAGCTGCTGAGAGGTTGAGATCCCAAAGTCCTTGAGATCCAAGTCCTTGTCACCAGAGGGAGGCCTTGGGAAGTGATACAGTTGCCTTTTGCTGATGAGAGTTTTTACCAAAGGTTTCGCTAATTGCTGAAGTATTAATGAGTAATCAACAATATAAGCTGTCAGCAGCAAAGAAGGAAAACAAGAGGCAGTAAATTACTCTTACAGCTGCAAATCTGTTGCCTGCTGCTCCTCCTACCCCCAGCCCAGGCCCACCAGATTTATGAGATCTGGAGACTCTCCATCTGTAGAATAAGTGTGATAAGAGAAATTATCAGATGGTGGTCAGAGGAGAATGACTGGGATAATAATAAGGAACGAGAAGACTTACAGAACATGTTGTTGAAGGCTGCACAAGAATCAATTTCTGAAAATGGGATGGGAAAAAAAATATTGGATTTTTAAGAAGTAAAATAAAACAGAAGTGCAGCAAGGCACAAGCTGCTGGAGTGGCAGCAGCATTTGCCATGATCACAGTGTTTTTTATTTTTCCCTAACTGGAAAAGGATATTTTCTTTCCCTTTGGTGACTTCTCCATTTGTAAAATCACAAAGATTAAAAACTAGTTGCTCCTAGCCTAAATACCCTTAGTGCCACCCTAAACAGCCTTTCTGCTAAGGCTGGGTGTGTGGAGATTAACAGAGCTGCTAAAAGGTTACTTACATTACTAATTACTATTTGTCATTAATGGCCAATCAGAGTGTGAAGAATGACTCTGTATCTTTTCCTCCCATGACCTGTGCTAGTGAGTCCCAGTGGCTCTTTACTCAGATGAAAGATTTTCCTTCAACCCATCTTAAATAACTACCCTGGTAATGTCCTGGAGGATCAGCCAGAGAGATTGAAGTTCTGTGTGTTCCTTTTCCTCTCAGTGTGAATTTGTGATACTTAAAATTTTGTCTGCTGGGTTAGAAAAACCAGCTAAACATAAAAAAACCCCACAAATCTTGGTAGGTTTTGATCTTGTTCACTTGGATGGTAAAGCAGCATCTCTTCCCTCCTCATCTAAATAGAGGTTTCCACACCTCACACAAGCAAAATCACAAGAATTCCATATAAAGCATCTCTGGCCAGGAAAAAAAAAAAGCCCAAATGGAGAAGATTAGTTACCTCATCTTTCATCAGATGATAATGTGCTCCTGCTCCAAGGCTTCCAACTCCCACACTTTGCAAAAGGTGTTTTTGTGGCATCCAAGACGAGCTGGGGGAATATGAGAACCAAATTTTGAATCTGTAAACTCTTTCCAAGGCAAGGCTCTCCATGAACCCAAGCTGTCTGGAAGGGATGACTCAAGGTTGACACTGGCCAACTCTAATTTTATCTGTTTGTCTTGCTTTGTGCACAGTGTTGGTGTCTGGCTGAAAGCCTGACGAGAAGAGGTGGCTTGAGAATTTATAACAACTTATTCGCACGTCCTTCTGCGCTTCTGCTTCCACCTACAGGTGGCCAAAATGGGCCAAAAGCCACAGCTGGAGCTCCAGTATCTCAAAGTTGCTGCTGATGCTGTTTTAATGCCCAGGTAATTTTGGAAGGAGAACTGTAGGCCCTAATTTGTCCACCTGTAAGGTGCACTGATTCACCCTCTCCATGGAGAGTCTGTAACTCCATGGAGAAGAGAGGGATTGCAGACTGGCTGTCTCTTATCCAGGTTTTCCTGGATGTAGTTCCCCAGGTACTGAATGGACACCCAAGTAAAGGATTTTGTCACAGTTCCTTTCCCAAAAGCCTCATAAGCACTTGGGTGCCTTAAAAACCCTGCAGCCAAAAGAAATAAAGCCACCAAGGACTTCCCCGATGGAGAAACCATGAATTTTGTGTCTCTCAGTTTGAACCCCAACAGGGACTCCTCAATCCACCTCTTTTCTTTAGGACACACCCTGTCTCCTCATTGCCTCTGCAGAAAGGAGATCCCTTTAAAGCTGATGTTTGCCTTGATCTCTGAAAGCCACTCCAAATCTGCCGTGTCTGCTCCCATAGTCATTTCTGTGCTGTGAGGTCTTCAAAGATGCTGAGGACCCTTCAAAACATTAAAATCTTCAGTATTGATCACTTGCAACAAAAGGTGTCCTGGGTGAAGGATGGGAAAAGGTTCCACACAGGATGGAGAACACAAGGGGTGACACAAATGAGATTTGATCCATCCCTTCTTGTCTACAACTCTCTCGAGGTTTGAGTCCCTCCTGCGAATCCTGAACAGGGAATGAGGGGAAGAGCTTTTTTAGGTGCCAGTGGTGACAAGAGGAACAGACACTCTCGAAGGTTGGCAGAATGCTGACATTTGATAAGCTGCAGTAATGGAAAATTACAGATCTTGACCTCCCCTGGCACATCAGAGGACAAAACCATCCCAGGGGAGAGGAGCTGTGACTGCACCTGCCTCCAAAGGGCAAGGAGAGGACAGGCCTCATGGAGGGCTGGAATTCCTAGTGCTGCCAGGACAGAGGGTGTCCTGTTGTCCTTGACAGGGGGTCACTGGGATGCTCTGCACTGAAGTCTGAATTGTTTGTCCCTTCTGACATAAATCCCCTTATGTGATGACTGTTTGTTGTGGCCCTTCCTATCCAACACCTGATAAATGCCAGTTCTGGCCTATTTATTTAAGTTTTTAATCATCCCCAGTCACTGTAGAATAAGTTGGGTGTTTAACCTGGCTCTGTTACATTTTCAGAGAAGGGGAGAATCAAAACTCTCTCTCCTGTGCTCGTGCTGATGGTAGGGCTGTTCCAACGCTTTCAACAATCTTTGTGAAGACAAAGACCTCTTTACTGCATTTAGGAGAGTGTCCCATTCCTGAATAGCCATTCAGAAACACCTCTCACTGCATAACATCTCTATCCACTTTCATCACTGATAGCATTTATTTTTGCCTCTAAAACCACAACAAATATCCTTATATTGGTATAGCTTTAGATTTATGCAATTACTGAATGTGGCCATCGATTCAAATGATCCTCTGACCCATTCCTTCTCACCCTGACTGTGGACTCTTCTCTGATCTCGGTTTTTCCCTTTGATTACACTCATCAGTGGCCTTTTTGTGACAGTGAAAACAAAAGCTACGTGACAACAAGCCCAGGAAGACAGAAACGAGCTGCTCTGTTCCTCCTAAGCCTCACCCTCACTGCTGAGCAGAAGAAGCAATCAGTGGATTGCCTTCAGCCTGAGGAGCCTGAAACAGAGCATCAGTGGGATTAGAGGGGTTTAGGGGTATTAGGATAATTGGTGGTGCTAATTTCCTATGCTGGAGACTTCCAGCTGAGTGAAGATGCTGCGGAGGGAAATGTACTTTAGAACAAAGGAGAGATGGCAGGATGATGCTCAGGGGGAGTAAAAAGATGCAGGAGTTAGAGTGGCAATATAAAAGGGTCCCAGTGAAGCAAGCTCTGTAGCTTTGGTGAAAAAAAAAGTCCTAGAAAATGTCATCTGTAAAGTTTGGTGGAAAGTGGCAACCCAGGGTGGAGGAGGAGGAGGGGAGAGAGGAGCAAGAATCGAAGGCTCCGTTAGTACCTTGAATTAAGGAGGGGAAGAGGAGCCTTTTCTTGATACCTGGGGAAAGAACAACAAATCTCTGCCTTGTCATGTCTGTGAGGAGGGTCTGTAACCTGCTTGGATTATCTGATATCCCATGTGCACCTTGATCCCACCAAAGGCTGAGAACAGGATCCACAAGGTGGTAGATCTGGCAGTGCTGCGTTAACAGTTGGACTCGATGACCTTAGAGGTATTTTCCTACCTTGAGGATTCTATGAATCTACGAATTGTTTAGACAGGATGAAATAAATCTTTCCCTGGACTGGAAGAACATGTTGAGTGGGACCTGCAAGTCCTTTCCCACTTGAATGTTCCTGACTTTGGAACTAATCCTCCCTGTTGCATGCCAAGATGACCTTGCACAAAAGGAAGCTCTTCACTGATTTCTTGCCTTCCCTCTGGGTTCACATCAGTCTCTGAGTGACATCCTCCACCACCGTGTTCAAAAGCCTCCAGAGCAGCTAAAAAACAGTGACCTGGAGCTTTGGAGATTGGTTATGTGCTGAGCTGTTAACTCTCAGAGTGATACCAGAACCTTTCTCAGGTGCCTGCTTGGCCAGTCTTTCCCTTGCACAGACAAACATTATCCCCCAGGTCAGGTTTCCCTCAGTAGCATTAAATATGGTCAGTTTAGGGACATCAAAGCATTTTCTGCTAAAAAAATAACCAATGCTGTGGCCCAGTCATTAGATTTTTAAGCAGCCCATCTTCCCTCTTGCTGTTTAATTGCGGTGCATCGTAGTTCTCTGGCTTGTAGGGGTTTTCCTGAGAGAAAACCTGTGTTTTTGAAAGGTTCCTGTGGTGCACAGAGCAAATTCTTAGCGGACCCTCCACAGCTGCATGATGCCAGATATAGAGCAGGCCATGAATTTCAACCTTCCAGCCCTCTGAGTGTGTTTTTCCTTTTAATATTAAAAACATCAGGAACTTCTGAGCCAGCTTTTTTCACTCAGTCCCCGGAAACGCTCCTGTGAGCTCCTCACATGAAAAGAGCTCAGCAAATAGCTGGTTAAATCCTGCAGAGAGGCACAAAAAACTGTCTTAAACACGAGCCACAAACACTGAAACTTTGTGAGCAGAACCTCTCTGCCTCCACCTTCAGGGGAGTGAGAAGGACAGGGTATGATTAACTTATGAGGTGCTCGCCGAGGCGGCGTCAGGAGCTCCAGCAGGCCCTTGTGAAGATGGGAACTGCCAGGGCATGAATTTTTAACATCTGGGCTGCATTAAGATCTTAAACGTGATGGGGGCTAAACTTAGAGCCTGAACTCGGCTGCTATTTGTGGCACAAGCCAGACATGGGTTTAGAGGGGAAGCAGCGGAGTGATTTTTAAGGAGCTCTTGTGGCAGGGGAAGCTCCATCAGTTTGGGGTGTCAGTCCAAATTAGACTATTTCTGGGTCTCTCTGCCTGGGGTCCCCACAAAGCTAATTCTGTTTTCGCCTTTAAATGCTTCCTTTCCATCCATCCCTGCCTTCACCTTCACTCCTGATGGTCTGTCCTCACCCACCCTGATGAGATCCTTCCTTCTCCCAGGCCGCTTCTCCCCATCCTGTGTTGGCTGCTGGTCCCTTCTTTCCCTGCTCTGCACACACACACACCCTCCCTGCCATCCCCAGAAGGAAACCTCCTCTGCTGTGAAACCAGGAGCTGGCACTGGAGGGAAACAGCGCTGAGCAAACTCGAGTTTCTGTGGGAGATGGCCAGCTGGAGGCTGCCATGGCAACAGCTGGATTCCCTCCATCCCTCTCACCCTGCTTCCCTGCTGGTTATATTAAAACAACAGCAAAAATAACAGTAGCAGGGAATCAAAGGAGCCCTCATCCCCAGCACAATCACCTGGCCCCCTTACATGTTTCCCAGTACAAATCCCTGCCATCCTTGCTGCTGGCACAAGTGCTGTGGCTGTTGCTTGTACATGGCAGGCAAAAAAGGGGTTGGTTTTCTTCCCCTTGATGGGTGAGACCTTTCTCTGTGCTTCTTCTCCTGTGGTCTTTGAGCTGAGTGGTCAAAAAATGTCTTTGGAGATGGCCATGACTTTTTGGGGCAGAGTCACTTGGGAAGACCTGGGGTTTGGAGCCAGGAGAGGTTCCAGTGGTGCTGTTTCTCCTGTGGCAACTCACAGGACAAGCCCAACTCTTTGTCACGAGGTTGTTCCAGCAGTTGCTGTCATCCTACATGTGCACACAGACATGTGAAAGTCCTACCTGGCATCACCCAGCACAGGTGAGAGGTTAACTTGTTGTATGTCCCAAACTCAGGAAGAATCTGACTGAGTTTGCATCTTCCAGGGGTCCTCCTTCATCTCTCCTGTGTGGTGTTTTTTTTAAAGAGAGGACCCATGTGCTTTTATCTCTCACTTCCCTTTTTGGCTCTTTGCACTGGGAAACACCAACATTTCGTGGAATGTGGAGTGGAGAAGAAATTCCCCTGGATAAACAGGAAATACACTCCAATTGCAAATTGATATTTAATGTTGCATCACAGGAGAGTGGCTGTCTGGGGATGCTGGAGCAGCACAATCATTCAGGCCCTTTTATTCCCAGCATTCCCTGCCTGGCACAGCTCCTTTATGTGGTGAAATGTGCTTCCAGGGTCTTCTCACCCTCAAAACTAGAGAGCTGCAGGAATTATTGTCCTCCAGGTCTGGGGGACCTGCAGATGCCTGCAGAAGTCCAGGTAGGTTGGCATCCCACCTCTGACAGGGGCCACAATTGGTCCCTTCACAGACAGACAACAGATTTCTTCTCATCCTTTAAAAATTATATGCTGAACTTAAGCACTGAAGCACAGGGATGGAAACTTAACAGGCTCACTTCCCTGAGCCTGCCAGCAGTGACAATACACTTGAGTTTTTTCACTCCCTCATATGTCTCTGAGCTCACTCCACACTTAACATATCCCCAGGGACTTTCCTTCAGACTGGAGGCCTTGAATTGTCACAGTAGGTCAGATTTGGGAAGACTTCAACCTTGATTTCTGAATGAAGCAGCATCTAAGAGACAACTCAGCAGCTGAGTGGCTCTGTCCTAGTCAGTGAATCTCCAGCACTGGATATCATCTGGGAATATGACCCATGGACAGCCAGGCTTGTGATGCAGTCAGAAAACAAGTTCTCCTGGTAGCAAGATGCCCTGGCTCTCCTTGAGTCCCAGCCTGAACAAATTTTCAAGTGGATGCTGCTGAGATGTTTGATGCTTCAGCTGCTAATAGGGCTGAGCCCTTTTTTTGGGGACAGAGGGGTTTGTTCTCTCAGAGAAATAAGGAGTGATAGGCACATACACAGGAGGATGCAGTGAATTTGGGGCAGGGCAGCTGAATTTCAGCTTTATCTTGAGGATGTCAGAGTGCTGAGCTCCCGTATCCTCACTTAGTTTCACGCTGTTTGTTTTTCTCTCCCCCCTCCCTTCTCCTCAACAATTAACTTGGCAATTAGACTTAATTATATTCAGTAGCTACTGAATGTGTCCTCTGCCCCAGTTGCTGCTGCTGGAGAAGTGCAGCAGTGGAGGTGAAAGATGCACAGTCAGCTCAGCAGAGCGTTCAGCAGCGATTCACACGTCCCCTGCACGGGTGAGAACAGGGATCTCTCCCAAATCCATGGTCTTGTGATTTACTCATCCTCTTTCTCCCACAGCATTTCACCTTTCTGTCTCATTTGAGGTGTCAAGCAACTGCTCTCAAATGTCAGGGAAACCTGGAAGGATCCCTTGAGGGGTGTTTTCTTTCCCACCATAGGTGGCAAGTCTCAGGACAGCATTATGCAACCAGAAAGCTGGTTTTGGAATGAATCATAAACCCAAGCCTCTGTTAGAACATGATGTCCCTGCTCTCTCAGTCTCCAGGGCACACAGAGATCACCTCTGAAGCTGGCAGACCTCAAAGCCATGTTTTGTAAAAGGTCTTTTGGTGCCAAGCATCTTCTGGTGTTACTTGACTCCAAAGTGGCCAGAAATCCAATACCCAGTAACGCTCTTGGGGTATCAGAGAAGGACTTTGGTGGTGCTGGTGGTGGATGAGAGGCTGGATGTGACCTGGCAATGTGCACTGGCATCCCAAATAGCATCCAAAGCAGTGTGGGCAGGAGGTGAGGTGGGGGTTCTGCCCCTCCAGGCCAGGCAGGATGAGGTTCTGAGCAACCTGGGCCAGTGGAAGGTGTCCCTGCTCAAGGCGGGGGGTTGGAAGGAGATGATCTTCAAAGTCCCTTCCAACCCAAACCATCCTGTGATTCTGTGATTGGTATTATCAGTGCTCTTGCTGTGCTCTGGGTAAATGGCACTGTATAAAGAATGTACATGTGAGTCCATGCTGTCTTTTGTCCAACACCCAGTTTCACACCTGAGATATCAACGACTCCATCAGCCTCTTAACAACTTACCTACTAACACAGCAGATGTCAGATGGCTTTGGGACTGTTAGATGACTTTAATTTCCTCTTGGGAGACTCATGGCAGTTTTCCTTCAGGGAGGATGGGGTGAGAAGTCGTTTTTCCAACCTGTGAGGCAAAGGGGGGGTTGCTACACCTCTGGGAAAGAAGCATTTTGGTTCAGCACAAGCAGTAAAATCTGGGTACAGAGAACCTTTGAAACAGAGGTTCAAGGTCTTGCAGGAAAAAATACATTTGTTGATAGGAAGCTTTTATTGCTGGAGGGTTATCTGAAGAAATAAATATGGTTTTAGATTCCCCCCAAATCCACAATTTGTGTGTTGGTCTAGTTGACCTTCAAATGCCCCTTCACACCCAAACCCAAAATGAATCATAGAACAGAATCAGAGAATGGTTTGGGTTGGAAGGGTCCTTAAAGATCATCTCGTTCCAACCCCCCACCATGGGCAGGGATAACACCCCCTGGCTCAGGTTTTTCAGGGCCCCTTCCAGCTTGGCCTTGAGCATTTCCAGAGCTAAAATAATTCTAAAATAACAATGGTCACTGAATAGGAGGAAGGAGGTTTTGCTGTGAACATCAATCTGCTTCAGATGATGCTTGCAAGCTGCTTTGGTTCCTTTATAAGCATAACCTCCTGATTTTGAAGGAGAGTGAAGTTTGTTTCTCTGATTTTCTGGATCAGAGCCTACATTTCTAGAGGACTGAGACTTCTATAGCCAAAAGGCAAGTAGTATTCCCTGCAGTAAGGCAGAGACCTGGTTTTCTCCCAGGAAACAGTCTCCTAAAGATGAGGATGGAAGGTGGAGCAACAGCAAACCGAAGCAGCAGCCCTTGAGTGTCTGACTGTTCTTGTTCTGTGAACAGAGAACTTCATCATCTCGGGCTGCCAACGTGCATTAATTTTTAATGCCTAATACCTCCCTCACCACTTTTTCGAGCTGGAACTTAACTAAACAAAGCATCTCTCGAGACAAAAAAGTCAAAAATCCCAGCCTTTGGGCCAATTTGCTGGGAGTGGAGACATCACTCAGACGCAGAACGTTGACCAAGCGCTGCCTTGGGTACTTCATCTGGGGAACCTTGGGGGAAAGCTGAAACCTTCCATCTGCCTGGCGAGAAATCGTGCTCAGAAAGATGAGGAGCCCAGTTCTTCCCAAAGAAACAGTCCCTTCTCACTTCCAATTAGGCAGTTCATGTCCTGCATTGTCAGAAAGACAAGTAATTGATGGAGAACCTTGAAATTCCCATCCTGTTGCTCCCTCCTCATCCCTTGATGTGAGTGAAAACTTGATTCGTGCTGAGAACTTCTGTTTTCTATCATCTCTTCTCCTGAATCTTATTTATTTATTTATTTATTTATTTATTTATTTATTCCCGTGCCTTAGCAATTAAAACATTGTGTGTGGTAAAATTACCTTTTTTTTTTTTTTAAAAAAAAAAGAGAAATACCCAAAATGTAACCACCCCACGGTACCAGAGGAAGAGGAAGGCTGGGATTGCCATAAATAAGGCAGGAGCTCATGAATAATTCAGACCAGAATATACTTGTTATTGTAAAGAGTTATCACAGCTAATTATAGTCTATGGCCATCGGTCCCTCCAAAGCCCTGGCATTGATCACTGCAGGACATGCCAAATATTTCCCTAAAACAAAATATTGCGCTCCATAGTTCCCTGATGATCAGCAGGTCTTTCCCTAAGAGATTTTGCTGCTCTTTGGTGGCTTCTGCCCGTCGATCATGGCTGGAAAGAAATTAAAAAGGCCTTTCACTTAACGGATTTGTTCATCTCTATTAGTCCAATTGTTCCCTGCAGACCTTTCCCAGAGTTGTTCCAACTCCCCTGGCACAGAAAGGGCTGAGGCTTCCACTGTTCCAAAAAAAACAGGGACCATATTTCTAAGACTATTCTATTTTTTCTTTTTTAATTCTGTTTTCTTTTTAATATTCTGATTTATTTTTAGTTTTTAATCCATCTGTATTCTCTTCAAAAAAGACTTGCACCCTGCAACGAGGTGAGGAGTTATGCACATTGTAGAGTAACATCTTTCAGGAAATGTGGCTTCTCTGTTGGTTTTCCTTTCAGATTTCCCTGGGAGCTGCAAGATTTCTGGGTTTGGATATGACTTTACTAGCTTTAGACTATTGGCAAGCGGCAGATGTTGACTAGACACGAGCTTGGAACTGGAGATGTTTAAGGAACGAGCTCCAGAAAATCAGAACACACCAGAAGAGCTGCCTGTAAAAGGAATTTTAATGAGAATATTAATCATGAAACTCGGCAAAGAAAGTCAAATAATGTAATAGAAATACTTCACGAGAGAAATGCAAAGGCAGTATTATTTCTATAAAAATTGACAGACAGGGAGGAAAATTACTGATATCTTTAGAAGTTTGAAGAGACTAAGGAAGGATAACAGATGGCCAGCCTGGTAGGAGTAAATCTTTCCCAAGCTTCAGATATTAAGTTGCAAGGAAATGAGTTTTTTTTTTTTTTACCTGCAAGTGGGAACCTCAGCGTGAACACGAGTCCAGTGCCAGCAAAAACTCTGCTCTGGGGAAGAAATCACTTATGGTCCAGTCCCTGACATAAGATTTACAGTGTGTTGTATCACTGCAAATAGCTGTTGTCCTTGGTCAGACTAAATCTAACTTCCAGCCCATTTTGAAATATGAATCAATCTGATATTGCTGCGTGGAAGAGGTGGGAGGGTTTTTTTTTTTCTCCTTCTACACTCGCACATATCTTTAATTCCTATCCCCCCTGACATCTCTTTTCGGCCTAACTTTGGCTGGAACTAAAAGGCCTAAAATTTGCATCCCTAAAAACCCAGGGAGAAGCCTCCAAAAATCCTGGTGTCGTTGTTTTTATCGTTCCTGCTTCCACAGAGAGCAATTCCACGCGTGAATTTTCTTGGAGGTCTTCAGATAAAGCCAAGAGTTTTTAAATGCCTCTACAGCCCGTTTTATGGGCTTGTTCCATCCACTGGACTCTTATATAGCCCTAAGAGGTCTCCCAAGGGGCAAAGAGCTTTTGGGTCTGTTCCAAGCTCCTCTGAGTGAAGGAAAAGCCCTCGGTGTGTCTGCGTTGCCCTGTAGGGTTGGCACTGGGGCAGCATTAGTGGGGTGTGCTCCACATCTCACCCTCTTGGGAATTCTTTTGGGTGCTGGAAGGAGCCACCCCCCCAGGTGAATTTCTGCTGCACAGGTACCTGGAATTACCTAAAACTTATGGATGGTTGAGCTTGCAAGATGACAGGTAGGCAGGTGTGGTCCTGAAGGCAAGTCGGAGCCACCCTTATCTGCAGGAACAGAAATGGTTTCTTCGCCTTCCCTGACTTAACTCATCAAGCCCTTACTGACATTAGCTGTGATGGGGGAGACACATGAGATAAATGAAGATTTATCTCATGTTAGAGATAAATTTATCATATTATCACATTAGTCCCCTTCCGGGTTTTAATTCAAATTATTT
This sequence comes from Lophotriccus pileatus, assembly GCA_035583135.1. Lineage (NCBI taxonomy): Eukaryota > Metazoa > Chordata > Aves > Passeriformes > Tyrannidae > Lophotriccus > Lophotriccus pileatus. The sequence continues at coordinate 148,783,161 of JAWWES010000081.1, forward strand.
CACGCTGAGAACTCCACTTATTTCATAGTTATCTGCCTATTTTGGGAATAAAAAGGAAATAACCTCCAAAACATTTTACAGAGGAGATGATCTGAGCAGTGACTGGCTTGTGTTTTTTTTTTCTTTGGAGGAGGTAGGGAGAAATCACTGTATTGCAGGGAGGAGAGGAAAACTGGGCATGCATTTTACATGACCAGGTTATTTGAGAACACGACAGCTCTAATGAGAGAGAGATCATCTTGCTTGTGGCTGTACAGAGTGGAGGTCAGACAGCTCGGAATTAGCAGAGTCATTAATATTCTACTACAACACAGAGCTGGAAGGGACCTTCTAGGTCATCAAGCCAACCATGTCATATAATCCCATTTGAGAAGAGAGGGTGACATTGGAGGCTGAGGAGGGGAGAAAATGCTTGTGGAGACAAAAAGTGCCAGGGTTGTTAAACACGGAGCAGGGACAAGGGATTTGTTCAAGGAGCTGGAGGGAATTGCAGGCCTGACTGGGATGTCCTGGAAATTTCCAGTGTTTCTGAAGTAACTTCTGTGCTCCTCGCTGTGTTTGGGGAGGAGGAGCCCAACTCTCCGCTAAATATCTCGGGTTATCAACCTTCCCAACGCAAGGGGAAATGTATTCTGATGTGGATCAGTGCAAGAATCCAGGTAGAAAGCAAAGAGGGGTCCAACCTGCCTGCTCTTGGTGCCCTCAGTTCTTCCTGGAGCTCAGCCCTGCCGAGATCATCCCTTTTGGGGTTGAGCTGTGAAGGACACACAGCCATGACTGTTTCTCAGGTGTCCTGGAGCAGGGAATCAAGGTGCCAGCTTTCCTTCCTGGGAATCCCACTTGATTCACCTCCCAGCTTTGCCTGAGCAGAATTTTAATGCCTCCCCTCCCTTTGTTCTCATCCATGTAACGTGCTCAGATAATTACATTTCTGCGTCTCACAGGGATGTTGGGAGGTTTCTCTAACATTTACCAAGTGTTTGAAGAAGATCTTGTGAAGGTAGAGTGCAAGCACCAGAAGCTCAGAGCAGTCCCGACGAAATCCTTCCTTTGAGCAAAGCACACAAATTCAAATTGGAACAACGACAAACATTTTTTAACAGCAAAAATTAATTAACTGCTACAGCAGCTTCCCAAGGGAAGTGGGAGATTTTCCATTGCCCAAAACCTGTAAGTCAGAGCTGCCTGTCATTTTGAAAGACAGGTTCTTCCTTGGATGCAAGTTATTTAGTTCAATGCACGGATCACTGGAGGATGCAGATGATAGAAATGATGACACTTTGGATTTACAGAAGTTTTCTCACTGTATTTATTTGCCTTCACTCTTTTTCCCCTTTTCCTACATTCTGCCAAGCCAACAGTGCACGATTCTGCTTCTATTTATACCTAGACCTCAGACATTAGATAGAAGAGTCTTTTGGGAAACAAGACTCTCCTCTCCAATCCCTCCTGGGTGCATTGACCTTCATGTGTTTATGGAGTTGGAAAGAACACACAAAAACTATTTTAGTTTCACCTTCCCCTCTTGCCTCCCCGTGATGCCTGTGTGGGATTTCACGCAGACTTCCATCCCAGGGTTGTCACTCTGGGATCTAGATCTAGATTTGGGAAGAACGGTTTTGGCAATGGGTGGTATCCAAGCATCAATCATTCCTGAGCATGGCCAGGTGCTTTGGGCCTGTCTCCCTGTCATATTCTTGTGGAGGAAGGCAAAGAACCTGGTGACAAGAGTGCCTTGGTCCCATAAGTCGCATTTGCCACTCCTGACTACAAAGGACATTGCCAAAATTCACATGGAATTCTCTCTTCTTCTCTCTTGAAGAGCTTAGACTGTTTTTTTGTGCCTCAAAACCCAATAATACATTCCTTTTTTTTTTTTTCCTAAAAACCCCCAAATGGTTCTCAGAGACCAAACATGATTTGCTGTTTAGGTCAAATTTGCAAAGATGAGTTCCTCTTACGAAACATTCAAGAGAAGCATCCAAACAACCAAGTGGTGGGCAGTGTCTTCTACTGTGACAGATGAGTTTTTAGGGGGGGAAAGAAGGAATTATGCAAACAACAGAAAGGTTTTTCTTATTATTAATTTAAAGGTGGTTATAGCACAAACTGTGATAAAACAGATTTCAGAGGTGACCTTTGCACTTGTAGGTGGGGAGAGAGAAGTGGTTCACCAAAAAGATCCCATCTGAAAGAAATAATTTGACAGTGATGACCCAGTCAGTGCTCCTGTAAATACCATTTTCTGGAGTTTTAAAGAACCATTTGGTTTCCAGACACACAATTCAACACCGCGCCAACTGGCAGCTTTGGTGTTTAAAAATGGATTGTGTCGAGACAAGGTAATACCCAGAGGCAAGTGTGCTGTTATGAAAGAGCTGTACAGGTTTATATCAGAGACAGAAAGAAAAGGGGGTTGTGACTGTCAGGAGGCAGGCAAAGGGCAAACCTGGATCTCATCAACACGCTGAGAGTCTGCAGGAGTTCAACTTCTGCCTTGTGGCTGCACGGGCTGACTTTCAAAGACATGTGAGCTCGGAGGATGGACTCCCATGTTCTTTGTTTGCATTCTGTTCAGGCTGGACGGGGCTTGGAGTAACCTGGGCTGGTGGAAGGTGTCCCTGCCCACGGCAGGGGGTTGGAATGAGACGATCCGTAAGGTCCCTTCTAATTCAAACCATTCCATGATCCTGTGATCTCTGTTTTGGGGGTGCTCAGCATTCAAACAATTTTGATGGATTTAGAATGGGATAATTTTGGGGAGATGAAGAGATTTCCCAACCTGTGTCAGACAAAGGTGTTTTAAAGATGTTTTGTGCTCCTGGGCAGAGCAGAGAACAGAGGACCCCTGAGGCCTCTCTACTCAAACCCATCTGAAAGCCAGGAGGGAACATGATGATGTGCCATCTGTGTGGAGCAGAGCAGAGAGCTGAGAGCTTCACTCAGCAGTTTCTGAAGCAATCCCCTAACTCAGACCTAAGCAGGAGAATTAGACCCAGTCCAATTTAACATTTCCCAGTGACAGAGAACCATCTGCCCCTCCTGTGATTCGTTACCACAGTTTAGAAGACAGATACACACAAAGAGATTCCCTTCCCTTCCCTTCCCTTCCCTTCCCTTCCCTTCCCTTCCCTTCCCTTCCCTTCCCTTCCCTTCCCTTCCCT
>JAWWES010000081.1:148810826-148840731 GCA_035583135.1 Lophotriccus pileatus
ATGAAAACAATATGTAGGCATTCAGCTCAGGAATAAAGAGACGGGTTCCTGGTCCCACTGACGTCAGTGAGGCTTCTTGGATTCAGTGAATAACTTTGGATGTATAATCAAAGAGGGATGGTACTTAATTCCAAAGAAAATGTCTGCAAATTATATAAGCAGGTTCCCACACTGTTCAAGTTCTATCTCCAACTCCATTTATTACCAGAGGCCTCCTGAGATACGTTGTCCTCTGGAGCTGCTGGAGCCTCTTTCTTTCCTCTTTTCTCATCCTTCACCCATAGTTTTACTGGTGACAGATCTTTAAAATTCTGGTCTTATTTTCCCCCTCTTCATCATCCCTGCTTTTTAACCAGCTTTTGGAGATTTTTGGGTTCACACAGAGAATCATCATGATTTGAGTCACTCAAGAAGTGAATAAAATGCCACAAATTATACATCAGGGCCTTTCCTATGGGCATGGAACAGTGGAGAAGATAAGGAAAGGAGCCTTCTGCCAGGGGCAGACTGAGTTGGTGAGGAGAGATCTCTATCCTGCCCTAAATATTCTGAGCAATTCAGAGGCGTGGGGTATGTTCAGGGTGATGTGCACAGCTAAACTCAAACTGAGAATACAATGCAGAGAAATTAGATTCCTGTGATGGGTGGGGGAGTTGATGTCTGTAGTTATATTTCAAGCTCAGCTGATCTTCACCGTCTAAAAGTCCCGTTTTCCATTCATCCATCTCCCCACAGTGATGTTAAATTCCTTCAGTCAGAGAGCTGGGACACTCTTCCCTTTTGTTTAGGGTTTTTTTTTTTTTGGGCTGTCATTTCATTGAGCTTCTTTCTGAGCCTGTGAAGTGAGGCAGCATTTCTGCCTGGTTGGTTTTTAATTGGTATTAGTTTCCAATCGATCAGATCTCCTAAATCATAATCTCAGGAGGTGCTGATGATGCTTAACATCAGTCTGTGTGTCCTTATCCTTCCTGGTAGCTCATGAAGGAGGACAAGATTCACCTTGCAGCGGGGTTGTGACCTGACCAGTCATTCCAGTTTCCACTTAGAGACTGGTTCTGTACCATTTTGGTGGGAATAAACCAGCACCACTATAGGGAAAACGATAGTATGGACTCTCCATCCCTGGGAGTGTTCAAGACCAGGTTGGATGGAGCTCTGAGCAACCTGGTCTGGTGGAAGGTGTCTGCACGTGGCAAGAGGGGGTTGGAACTAGATGGTCTTTAAGGTCCCTTCTAACTCAAAGCATTCTGTGATTCCATGAAAATTAAAAACCAAAAAAAAAGAAAGGAAAACATGGGAATTGCAATGACACAGTGACCCTCATGTTCCCGCTCTTCCTTCTTGGTCAGTGCTAGAAACTGTTGCTGAGGTTTTTTAAAGGTTTTCCAGGGTGTGTGGTTGGCCCTCCAAGTTCACTGGCCTTTCTCCTCCTAAGCAAGATGTGCAGGGAAAGCTCCTTGTGGGGCTGGATTCAATCCAAGTCTGTAAGACCAAAGACATTTCCCATAAAGCACAGAGGGGTCAAATAACGGCATTTTCTTGCCGAAACTTTGATCCGCTGTAAAATCCGCAGCTGACTCGTGCCTTCATTACCTGAGATATGCAATACACTTCAGGATCCCTGGAATGGCAAGGACTGTGGAGCAGCGATGTATCAGCTGTTTGCCACAGCTCCTGCTCAGGACTGCTGAGCTTTCCCTGTGTCAGGTGGGACGCGGGAAACGAACCAGAATTCCGCTCGGCGCCGTTAAGAGCGAGTGGGGCAGACAGGACCACTTTCACCAGGGTCCCTCTGACTGGCGTGGACCTGAAACAGCACCGTTTCTGCTCAAAATAGCCTGCCACAGGCAGAGACATTTCGGGGTTTTTTTTGTCTAAAAGCGAACAGAGTTGCTAAGAAACGAATATTGCGGAGATGGAAAATCCACAAAAGGTCTGACAGCCGCTGAGCGGAGCGGGAGGAGTGGAGCGGCTTGGCAAACGTGGCCACGCAGCTATCCCAGGAGAGCCAGAGGATTCCGTGGTGCTTCCAGCAGGAAATCCATAATTTGCTCCTCACATGTTGTCTCCCTCATGCACGGGACTGAGAAAACAGGGGTGTAAGAGGGCCCTGTGATCACAGAATCATGGAATGGTTTGGGCTTGGAGGGACCTTCAAGATCAGCTCATTCCAACCCCCTGCCATGGGCAGGAATGCCTTCCACTATCCCAAGTTGCTCCAAGCCCTTTCCAACCTGGCCTTGACACTTCCAGGGATGGGGCAGCCACAGCTTCTCTGGGCAACCTGTGCCAGGGCCTCACCTCCCTCATAGTAAAGAATTTCTTCCTAACATCTCATCTAACTCTGTGCTCTTTCAGTTTAAAGCCATTTCCCCTTGTCCTGTAAATATCTGCCCATATAAAAAGACCCTGTCCCTCCCTTTTGTAAGCTCCCTTAAGGTACTGGAAGGCCACCATCGGAGCTCCCTGGAGTTTTCTCTTCTCCAGGCTGACAACAAGCCCAGCTTTCTCAGCCTGCCTTTGAGGAGAGATGCACATCTTTGTGGTTCTTCATGAAATCACATCTGTGCCTCCACCAGTGATGGCTCCTCTTCAGACTCTGGTCATGGTGCCCCACCATGATGAGGGTCAGTGACCACGCTGGTACCTGTGGCTACAAAGGAGGCAGCTTTTTCCCTTCACTATTCCCCAAATTTTAGCTCTCTCAATTACCTGTGCTGGAGAAGAGATCTTACATAACTTCCTTCCCACATGATAAATGACAGATTCCCTGCACCCTAAAGGTGATGCTCATCACGCTCGTGACTGCATGCTTGGGGTTTCTCCTTGAATTCCACTCCCAGAGAAGCGTGGATGGAAAAGATTCCTGAAATCTGAGACATTCCAGGGATTGCTGTCCCCCTACCAGGGCAGAGTGAGGGAAAAACCACCCATGATCACTACCTGTAATAACTGAAGAGCCATCCCTGCTCTCCAGTGCATTGCTGTTATTATTAGGTGTGCTTCTTCGGGAAGGTGGGATTAGGGGAAAAGCACGAAATATTAAAATAGAAGACACAAGCAAAGCAAACTAAGGCTGAGCCAACCCGGCTAATAAAGGATGCCAGGAGTTGGTGTTAATTTGTGTCTGATTTAAAGTGCTTGGTGGGTGGAGAGAGAACAGCCCACAAGAAGCAGCTGGGCTCCTTTTCCATCCCCCAGCCCTGCTGTTGGAGCGGCGTGGTGGGGGAAAGAGGAGCTCACAATCAGGCGATTCATCCCCACGCTGTCGCACTGTGCAAAGGCAAAGGAGAAGGAGGGAAGGAGGGAGAGGCAGGGGGGGAAAAAAGAAAACAGAGATCCAGTTCTCATGAAAATCATTGGCAGCAAACGCTGGGGCTCTTGCTCATCTAACCAGGATCGACCCATCCTGTCCACGTTTACCGGGTTTTTGTGGGATCCCAGCGACAAAAAGGAGATGGATTAATGCTTCTCCTCACCTGGTTGTCCTGGTCAGGCATGCTGAGGGATGAGGGGAGTGTTCTGTTCTGCCCTGGTGGGGCTGGCAGGGCTCACAGTCTTCTCTCAAGGCTGAAGTTGGTGATTTTTGTGCAGAGATGGGTAAGACAGACACAATCTCTCCCGCTGACGTGGCTCTGATGCAAAGGTTCACCTGAGCCAACAAAGGTGATACCTGGATTTGCTCCCCACGGGGAGATCAGAGGGTTGGGGCTGCCCAGAGAGGTTATGGATTCTCCATCCCTGCAGGAATTCAAAGCCAGGCTGGATGGGGGCCTGAGTAACCCTGGACAAATGGCAGGGGGGGGTGGGAACGAGGTGGTCTTTCCAACCCAAACCATTCTGTGATTTTCTGACTCTCTGATCTCTACCACCCCTCAGCTCTTCCACACGAGAGAACACCCCCTTTGCTGCTCATGTCCATTCACTGCCTCTGGGGCTGCATCCATCCTTGTAAATAAATGAGGGATTAAATGCAGGCACGAGTGTGGTCCCGTGACCATCCGGACCGTTTAATTACTTCCACGCTCCCCGGTGAAGTTCTGGCCCAAGACAGTGCCAGGACACAGTGTGGAAGATGGCTGGGCCAAGGGACTCTCCTGCAGGTCTGTGGGACGAGGACAGCCCCTTCCAGAGGGGAGGAGGGCTGAGGCGTGCCAGGACTGGTCCCAGAGACAAGGAACAGCCCCTGCTCCCCATCCTCCAGTAGTAGAGACTTAGCCCCGTGGAGACAGACAGTGAAAGGGCAAATTAGCATTTATTTGGCACATGGATTTCTGTTCTTCAGGAACAAAAGGAGGGCCATCTGCTCATTGTGTCTGGCACAAGGTGGGGGCTTTCATTTCCAACCAACCTGTGCTGGATTCCAGTCTGCAACTCGGTTTGGAGACGCCTCAGGCTCTCCAGGTATTGCCCTGGGAGACTGAGGACTTCCACTGTGCCCCTCTGTGCTGGGTCATCCTGCCCTCTGGGCAAAAAAAAGGCAGTGATCCTAATCTCCTGGCACCTTCCTAGAAGGGCTGCTCATCTCCCCTGCCTTTCCTGGCTTACTGAGGCAGGTTCCTGGGATGCACAGGTTTGTCACTGCAGGGATATTCAGGAACACCTGGCTCTGTCCATGCTGCTACCTTAAGGTGAGATTTCCTTAAACAGTGCTGAGCTGGAAGGAGGAGGATGAGGCTTGAAATCTTTCTCTGGATGAAACTGGAAGCAGAAGAATTGAGGGCACGTGGCTTTGTAGCTGAATTCCCCTCCAAGGTCTTGGGTAGTAACCTCAATCTAAGCCCTGTTGTCTGCAGACCCCCAGCTCCCCTCCAGCTCTTCACTCCAGTGCTGCCTGCTTGTCCTCCCAGCCACAAGTAAACAGTCAAAGAACCGAAGGAGCCTGTGAAAACCACAGGTTCTGCTGTCAACCCTGTGATGAAGCATCAGCAGAGCCCTTCTCTGAATACATATAAACCATTCTCCTCCAGTCCTTCATCAGGGCTGCACACAGACAGCTAACTAACCCCAGCCCCAAACCAGCACAGTCTCAGTGCTGCACAAATCACTCCATAATGTCCTCCACCATTTACTGTGATTGAACAAAGCCAAAGAAAGTAAGAGAGGAGTGCTTTGCCTCCCCATAACCCCCCTGCTTGCCCCTCACCACTAAGCCATCCTCCCTCCCACGTCACATTGCTCAAGGGTTCCTGGAGAGAGGACTGAAAAGGGGAAAAATCAAACTTCTGTCTCATTTATGCAAATCCTGAACTGCCTGTCATGAGACTGATGGATGAGATGCAGCTTGTTAGAGCCTGTGCTGTGATTGCATCCCTCTGCCAGCCTCTCTGCACTCCAGCATCCCAGGATTTGTTACAGGGGAGCCTAGAAGGCAGTTTCTGCCCTGAGGTGGCTGCAAGGAAAAGGGGGATCTCCAAGGACTCTTTGCTGTTCATCACATTTAGCTCAGTCACAGCAGGACGTGGATGAGGACGTGACACTCCAGAAAAACTGAAGTCAGGGCAGACAACCATCCATCCCAAGGACTGCTCTCCCAAGCAGGACAGTGGCTCCACACAGGACACAGCAGGGTGAACAGGAGGACATGGATCAGGCCAACCCATTTGGGTTGGGAGGTTTAACAGCATGGATGTGGCTCGTGACACTCCATTTAGTTTCATGGACATGGTTTGTTTGGCAGTGTGGACGCACATCTTGTGGCTTTGGGGTGGTTACTGGTATCCCTGTATTACAGATATTATGTACCAGTAGCCAAATGCAAGAATGATTATTTAGGGAATGAACAAAGATCATGGAATCATGGACTCGTAGAATCATAGGGTGGGTTGGTTTGGAAGGGATGTTTAAAGGTCATCTACTCCTCTCCCTTGCTTCCATGGACATAGCAGGGCTTGGTTTGAAAAGGACTATCAAGATCCTCTCCAGGCTGAACACCCCCAGCTCTCTCAGCAGAGGTTCTCCAGCCCTCTGGTCACATTCCCAGCCCTCCTCTGGATCCACTCCAGCAGGTCCATGTCTTTCCTGTGCTGGGCACCCCAGAGCTGGATGTTCTGCTCCAGCACTGAGGTCTCCCCAAAGAGCAGAGGGGCAGAATCACCTTCCTCAACCTTCTGGCCACTCTTGAGGCATCCCAGGACACGGATGGATTCCTGGGCTGCAGTCCCACGTTGCCAGCTCGTGTCCAGCCTCTCATCCATCAGTATCCTCAAGCCCTTCTGTTCAGGGCTGCTCTTCATCCATCACCCTCCAGTCTATATATTGATATTGGGGATTATCCCAACCCAGGGCCATCCAAGACCATCCGGATGAACAAGGAAAGGCCGAGGGAAAGGCAAAGGAGAGGAGACACTTCCAGCTGCATCCAAACCATCATGCCCAATAGCAATGGATTGGCTTGTCCTCTGCAGATCCCCTAATCCATTTTGTCACTCTTTTAGACTCTTAGTCTCCACAGCATCCTGTGGCAACGAGGTCCCCAATTGAATTATGGGCTGTGTGAAAAACTGCTTCCTTTTGCTTGTGTTCAGGCTTTGGGGTCAGCAGGGATGGCTCTCTGCGTCATGAGGCTTAATTTACTGCTGCTCCCCACGTCCCTCGAGGGCCCTGGAGACAAGGTGCTGCAGAAATGCACATATTTATCATTCCTTTGCTTTGTAAGTTCGGGTTGAAGGCTTCTGCTGCTTCAAGGGCATGGCTGGATCCAAACCCCACGGGAACTCGGGGCTTTAAAAGGGATTTTCTGCGTCTGCTTCTCTCCACCTTCAGGGGCTGTGCTCAACTTGGTGGAAAGGTTCCACACTCTGCTCAGGCTCAGATATTTCTACCCTCCCCAAGACACTGGGGAAGTTCCCATTTGCCCACGTTAGTGTGGTATCAGAAGACTCCAAAGTCTCTCTTCTCAAACTGTGTGGAAGGAGATGGAACCTCTCCCATAACTAGAGCAGTCCCTGAATTCAAGTTCTCTTGCAATCCTCACTCCATGGACAGTGAAAGTCAGCCCAGGGATGCTCACAGCTCCAAAAGGACCTATATTTCAAGTGTCTTTTGTAGCCACAGCCTGAATTTCCATCTTCCTCCTGCTGGAAAACTGCAAATCTGAGCAATAGTATCTTATGGTCCTTCTGTGTGCAATTTAATGACGTCCTCACTGGGCACTGGGAACTGAAAGCCTAAAATTATGAGCTGAATTCCTGTTGTCAGAAGGGGAAATGTTCCCAATCCAGTTTTAACTTTGCTGAGATGGCAGCATTCAAAAACAGCACGGTGCACCTTCAGGGTTGCTGGAAAATTGGACCCTGATGTAGTTTTTTCCTTCTTTCCCCAGCTGCTGCCTAGGAAATCTCTCCCCACCCTTGGAGTAGCATCAACATTGCTTATCTGACAGGGAAACTGAGGCACAGCCAGTCAGGGAGAGCACAAAGCCATGGAAAGAGTCAGAAGAACAGCATGAAATCTTCCATAATAAATCTTCCATACAGCTGGGGCTGGTTCAAGCTTCTGGTTGAGGTCTTCTCCTGCTGCTGGTCATGCCCAGCAGGAAGGTGGAATCCAACCTTCCTCCAAAATGCCACAGGGCAACCAAAGCACCAAATCCAGTTGTTATTCCATCCCAGAGGTCTGGGCAGACGGGGCAGGAGCAGAGTTCCAGGTGTCTTGGCCAAAGCACCTGGTTTTCTTTTATCCTTTGCAGCCATCTCTGCACCAGTGACTGCAGAGAGCCAGGGTATGGAATCAGAAAACACAGAATGACTTGGGTTGGAAGGCACCTAAAACATCAGCTCTTTTCAAGCTCCTGCCATGGGCAGGGACACCTTCCACCAGCCCAGGTTGCTCCAAGCCCTGTCCAACCTGGCCTTGAACACCTCCAGGGATGGGGCAGCCACAGCTTCTCTGGGCAACCTGTGCCAGGGCCTCACCACCCTCCCAAGGAAGAATTTCTTCCTAAAATAAGGCCTGAAACAATGTCCTCTCACTGACTACACATCTCAGGACACTCAGCCTGGTTTTGGCTCTTCCAATCATCAACCTGCCTGTGCAAGCCTGAGCTTCATCAGGCACACACAGCCCCTCCCTAAACACCCCCTGGCCCCAGGGGGCTCCCACTTAGCTCCCCAGCTAATGCCAGTGCTTTTAACCTCCAGCTGAATTCCCAATCAATCGCATCCCGGTCCCCAGCTCAAATGGAAGTGGTCCTGCCTGGTTTGTGCCACTCATCGGGATGACCTTGCCCTCAAAGGCCCTCTTGCGTAACCCTCATAGCCAGGAGCAGGGTGGGAATGCAGGGAAAGAAACCCCAAAGGGCTGGCTGTGAGCACTGACAGGCAGGATAAAAAGGCAACAGGGAAAAATGGGATTTTTCTGGGAGTTGCTGGTGTATTTTTCCAGGATTTTTTTTCTGGCAATGCGTGTTGTTCCTCGGGTGGTGCCAGTGATGGGGGTGGAACTTGGGCAGGCAGAGGGTAGGGGTGGTGCTGGCATGGGGGAAGGCTGATCCTACCAGGATCAGAAGGATTGTGAGGGTGAGGAAATGCCTGGGAACAGCGTGGAGCAATGACCAGCCTGACCTCCCAGCAGGCTGTGCTGCAGTCCCACAGTTAACTGGGATTTTGGCCTGTTCTCCCTAAACTGAGGGAGAATGAGGCAGAGAAAGCTAGAAAAATCACCCAGAGCCAGGGACTGAGCCTGACCTGCTAAAACCTGGGAGGAGTTTTAGCTTTGAGCCCATCCACAATTAACATGATCTGGAGCAGAGGCCTTGGTCTTTAAGTTGATCTCATTTTGGGATGAAATCCCAGTTGGTTGGACATGCATTACCATCTCCAGCACTTTGCTGGAGCTTTTCAGACCACAGAGAGCTAGAGAAAAGCAGAGGATGCTTCTTCCATCCATCTTCTCAGGTGGGAAAACCGAAGCATGGATTGGCAGAGATGCTGAACTCAGACTGTGCACAGATCCAGGACTCAGATCTGGCCTCTGGATCCCCACAATGGTTATCTCCACTCTGGCCAGTGTTGAAGGAAATCACAAATGGGATGGTCTGGAGTTTCCTCGTTGTGCTTGAGAGCCTCTTGGGGCATTCCAGTATGATCCATTTCTAGATATCACAGATCAGCCCATTCCCCAAATCCCCTCTTCCAGCCTTTAAAAACTGCAGTAGGACTGGGATTCTGCCCCATAAACCAATCCCCATCACAGAATCAAATATTTCCCCCCCTGTTCATGCTGTTCCCGCAGGCTGTTGCACACCTGCTGCAGTCTACCCCTACAGCAGAGGCCATTCCAGCTTGGAGTTGAGAGAAATTGGGGGTGAAGGCTGCTGCTGTGTATATATAATTTATTAACAGGGCAGGCAGGTGAGATTCAGGCTTTGTCTGCACTCAGGAGACTCAGACAGAGCAGAGGGCAGCCCATCAGCCTCTACAGTGGTGCAGCAAATACTCCAGAATATGAGAAGTCCAAGCAGAAACGTGGTTTTTTGCAAATGACTCACAAACAGATTTTTTTTTTGAGTTGGAAGGGACCTTAAAGATCATCCAGCCCCACCCCACCTGCCGTGGGCAGGGACCCCACACGTGTCTGAGCCCTTCTCGACTCCTCTGTGCGTTGTCAGCTCACAGATGCCACCGTGTTTTTCCAGGCATTTCCACTCCGTTTCTTCCCTCACAGAAAGAAAATTTCCAAGCAGTTGCTGCAGGGTTTTTTTTCCCCCCTTTTAGCAGCTCCTTGTGAATAAGGACAGAGCAAACACTCCTTTCCCATGTTTTCTCAGGGTGCCAGGGGACTGAGCTTTTCAGGGCCAAGCGGTTTTTCTGCCTCTGGCAAAAAGGGATATTTTATTTGATAGCTGGGGACCTCGTCACAGGGAAATGGGAGGCCCCAGGAAAGGAGGATTAGCTTGATGAGAGTGGTTTTCGCCCTGCTGGGATGTCAGCCATGTACCAAGGTCAGGAAAAGGAAAAGCAGAGGGAAGCAAATCTTGGACAGTGGCACATCCAGAGCCAGTGGACAGAGTGAGGGGAGCTGGGACACGGCTGAGACAGTGGGAACAGCTCAGGGAGAGGGTGTTGGGAATGGTCCCACGGGCAGCAGTAGGAAAAGATGCCCTTTCTGCAGTCATTTTGATCTTTTTCCCTCTTCTTTTTTTTTCCCATGGAGTGGTTGTGTGTGTTTGTGTGTATGTCTAAGAGTGCCCTCCATTGGCCACATCCAGGCTGCTGCTCCAAAGGAGCACGACCGAGGGAGGTGGTGGATGCTCAGCCGGGGTCGTTGCCCTTCCCGTGTGGGAGGAATGTGTGTGACGCCCAGACCCTGCAGAGCAGGGCACATTCCAGCACTGCCAGGAGCCCCTGGGGCTCCTCCTGTGCTGAAATCCCTGTGCTGGGCACAGCTGGACACAGCAGGTTTGGAGGTGTCCACCTGGAAGGTCCTGGTGGGACGGGGTGAATTGGAATCTGTGACCATTCAGGCAGAGGGGGAAGGCAGTTTTAGGCAGGCTCAGGGCGCACCCTGTTCCCTGCTCACACATCCCACGCTGCCTGAATCCCCAGGAGGGGTGTGGGGTGTTGCCTGGGCCGGGCCGTGCAAAGTTGTGCAGAATTCAGGCAGAGTGGTGGAAAGCTCCAGCTTCAGACCTGGATCAGCCTGATTTATCTGCAGGAAGATGATGCCCACCATCAAACAGCTCACCGTGGTGGTCTTAGGACAGAGGTTGGGCTTGATGATCTTGGAGGTTTTTCCCAACCCTTAATGATTCCATGGCTTGCAGGCTCCAAAATTCACTGGGACTGGTGCAAACTGGATGCCCAAACCCCTTGGACAGGGCAGGTGCCAGGTGTGACCTGGGATTTAGTCCTTGGCTGGTTTTGATTGAGGCTGCGAGGATCTGTCTCAGGTTGGGTTTCTGATCCCAGCCTGCTCCAGTGGGTGCCAGAGTGGGATGGGAAATGCTCAGAGAGGAGGTAGAAAAAGTTACCAGGGCTTTGTGAAGGTGCAGGAGCTGTGCTGGGGGCTCACAGCTCTTCACAATCCCCTTCTTTGTCACCTCTAACACCTGCTCAAGGAAACCGAGGCAGAAGGACCGTTTGCACCTAAATCCTTTCTGTGAGTTGCTTGGGATGAACAACTGCCTCTGCCAGGGTCACACACACAAAGACAATGATATTTTTGTCCTTTGGTCTGTCCTTGAGAAATGCAGACAAGGGACAGCCCAAGGTCACCTGCTGTCCCCGAGCTTTACTCTGCCAGACACATCCACCGGGCACGGGACTGGAAGAAAGGGGAACGGGAAAGGGAGGTGGCATTTCCTCCAGGTTGGAGCCAAAGGATGGGACAAAATTCCAGAAATAACCAGGCTACCTAGACACTCACTGTGACGACAGCCATGGGAATATGGACAAATCTGACTCTGTGCCATAGGAACGCGAACTCCGACGCTGGAATAATCTGGGTTGGCTTTTGTGGTGCTTTCCCCAGGGAGGGGCAGTGAGGGGGGAGGTGTTCTGTGCACACCACACCCTCACCCAGGAGCAGGTTGGTTGGTGGGTGAGAAAAACAGAGTTTGAGGAGGGCAGGAGCCTCGGGCTGACTCCCAGGTGCTGAAGTTGCAACAGGGACTGGATTTCAGAGCCAACCCTTTCTCCTGATGATCTTGTTGCTATGGAGGCACTGCTGGCTCCTGCTTCCAGCTGGGAAAGGCAGGTTTCTTCACTGCCTGGACCAGAGGTTAAGGTGACAAGGAAGATGGAGGTACTATTTACAACAGCATGTAGTGGCAGGACAAAGGGGCAAAGGCTTCAAACTCACAGAGAGCGGGTTTATGTTTGATACTGGAGAGAAATTCTTCCCTGTGCGGGTGGGGAGGCACTGGATCAGTTTTCCCAGAGAAGCTGTGACTGCCCCATCCCTGGAAGTGTCCAAGGCCAGGTTGGATGGGGCTTGGAGGAACCTGGGAGAGTGGAAGGTGTCCCATGGCAGGGGGATTACACAAGATGATCTTGAAGGTCCCTTCCCACCCAAACCATTCCATCATTCTATGATCCTCCTGTGTCCCTTCTAACTCAGGGTATTCTGTGATTCCATGGTCCCTGACTGGCTCAGCAGTGTGAAGTCTGTATAGATTTTGGCTTTGCAAAGGCTTGGAAACAGCATGAGCTGCTCCAGCACTGCCCTACAGAGAGGGAGAGGCCAACCAGTGGCCCCTTTCAGAGTCTCAGGCAGAGCAAGAGCCTTTCACTTCCCAAATCTGATATTTAAAAGCATTCACAGTCATTTTCAGGCAACCCCTCCTGCTAACCAGGATGGCCTCTCTGGAAATCTGTAGGATGTGTGGCTGCTGCCTGTTGTTTTCACTGCAAGCAAGACCAGCTTTGCATCTACTCCCATCCCTGAAATCTGGCCCTGGAGGCAGGCAGGAGTCTGGCAAGGGGAGATTTGCACTGTGGAGCTTTGTAGGCTGCAAACCAGTCAGGAGTGGGGATCTGACTTGTGAAAAATTTAAGTGCAAATGCATTTGGACTCCGTGCTGATTAGTGTCAGGTCTAACACACACTCAGGAATCTGCTGGCAGGGGCTGCAGTGATTTGAAGCTGGGATGAAACACAGTTTGCCAGTAGCAGATCTGACTTTCGAGTTACCTAACCCTTTCCTTCCCAAAATAAAAGGAATTTTTTTGAAGAAGAGGGGAGATACAAGGAAAAATTATTGATACAGAGCGAGGAGGGAAACCAAGGGGTGAACATGGCAATGCATTTGGCTTCTTGTCTCTTCCCAGATGCACAAGATGGTCTGTGGGCTTCTCATTGCTGATTTTTCGGTCTCTCCTGGGACTGGATTTAGCTCTGCCTGAGAAAGGGGCCCAGGGGCCTGGGCAGGAGAGCTAAAAAGGGGATCTTGGCTGCAAAGGGTTGCAGGGATTGAGTCCCACGGGTCAGTGGAGGAGGGATGTTACCTTTGCTCAAGGGATTCGGGGACTGAAGGAGGTCCTGGAGCTGGCAGGGAGAACTTTCACTCTCTGCAGATGCTCCAAGCCTGAGTACAGTACCACAGGCTTTGGGGTGTCCTGCACACAGGGGTGAAAGGTGATCAGGCAGCTGCCTGATGCGGGAAGACCTGAAATCTGCCTCTATTGCCCTTTTTTCTCTTGCACTGGATGCACAGCTCCTTCCAGCCTCCTGTCTGGCCTTGGGGCTCGGTTACTAAACAACAACTCCCTTCCCTGCACTGGTTTGGTGGAGAGAGAGAGAGAAAAGGTGATAGAAAAAGAAGCTAAAAAACAAGTGCTGGGGGGAGGAAGGGAGGAGGCAGAGCCCAGCTTGCCCTGCTGAGCCCACCCTCCCCAGGAGCACAGCCTGAAATCTGCCTTGACCTGGCTCCTGGTGGGGTGGAGAGGGCTGGAATCTCCCTAAACCAGAGATCAATGGTGTTTTCTTCGGGGGGATGGTTAAAATTCACTGCAAAGGCTCAGCAGAGGGATCTGCATGGGCAGATGTCACAGATATGTTTACCCCAGTAACAGTCACTGTTGGGCCCCCCCTGGGGGTTGGGACATGCCAGGGGTGGGGACACCCCCACACTTAGCATGGGGATGGTGATGTGGGACTGCCCCTTCTCCCAGTGAGATGTGCTGGGGTTGTGGATTCTCAGCCCTGTAAAGGGTTAATAAAAACAACATCAAACCACCACCAAAAACCCCAAATCCCAAATCTCTTCTCTTTCTCTCCCCTCCTCCTTCCCTTCCCTGGTTTTGTTGGTTTTTTTTCCAGGTGTTCTTTATGGCCACAGGAGGGAGCTCAAATCCAGACATGGGAGGATTGGCTTGATTTCGGATCCAGAGCCTCTTAAACTCGCTCTTTTCCTATAAGCTGGTCCCTGTTATGTCCAGGATCTGGCGCCTGCTTGACATTTACTTTGAGTTCCAGAGGACCAGAGACCTAGGATGAGGAGCATTGGATCCGCCCTGAACCTGCTTTTGGTATCTCCACTCTACTTTGTGTGGACCGTGGTCGCTCTGGACCTGGCACAAACTCCCTGCACCACTTTGGTCCAAGGGAAATTCTTCGGGTACTTCTCCTCCTTCGCCGTCTTCCCGCTGAACTCGTCCCTCTGCTCCTGGATCATCCAGAACCCCGACCCCCGCAGGTACACTTTGTACATGAAGATCCTCAAGCCCGCCGGCGTATGTGAGCACCAGCACATCCGCACCTACCAGTTCGACTCCTTCCTGGAGTCCACCCGCACCTACCTGGGCATGGAGAGCTTCGACGACGTGCTGAAGCTCTGCGACGGCTCCACGCGCTTCGCCTTCCTCCAGTCCAACAAGCAGTTCCTGCAGATGAAGCAGACGGCCCCTCCGGGCGTGGAGACCTGGCCCGTCAGGTGGAAGCCCGCCAAAGCCCAGGAGAGGGACTTCTCGGTGGAGTACCTGGTGGTGGGCAACAGGAACCCCAGCAAGGCCGCCTGCCAGATGCTCTGCAAGTGGCTGGACGCCTGCCTGGCCATCAGCAGCAGCTCCCACCCCTGCGGCATCATGCAGACCCCGTGCTCCTGCTCGGGAGGGGAGCTCCTGGATCAGGCCAGCGAGGTCCTGGGGTTCACCAGGAAGAAGGAGGATTGCTACAAGGATGGGATTTACTTGGAGAACTGCGTGGGCAGCCCGAAGGACGCCAACGGAGCCGAGTTCCTGGGTGAGTGGAGGGTGGCCGGGGGTGCTGGGGAGGGAGGGCTGGTTGGGCTCTGCTCTCGCGGGTCTCACGCTGTCCCCATCACCTCTGTGTCTGTATCTGTGGATGCCTGGCATGAAAACCTAACTTGCTAATTGACAGGCAGGTCAGGTAACCCTCTTTAGGAGCCTGAGCCTGGAATTGCAAAGCAGCTTCCCCTAAACATATCCCAAACTGTTTCATTCATTCATTCATTCCCGGGGCTTGTGCTTTGCTTGTTTTACTCCTGCAGACTCTGAGCTTCTCACCTGAGGGTGAGCAGTTTTCCCATGTAATTACAGATGTCCTAGAAAAGGCAAGATCTAAGCTCCCTCCCAAGGCAGGCTGCACTCAGCAGCCCCATCAACCCATTTTAATTCCTAGGGAAAACTTAATTCTTGGGTCTGGTTCAAGGGAATGGCAACAGAAGGCACACTCGTTTTGTTCCCAGCTTCATTTTCCTTTCCACCACGATGCTTCCATGGGGTGACTTTGTGCCTTTGTGTTGGATGTTTCACTGGTGTTCCATCAGTGGTCTTGAGCATGGGGTGGGCTGGAAAGGGGGAGGTGGAAGAGGCATGACAAAAAACGGCTGTAAATAAAGGTAGGGATGATCCCAGAGTCTGATCTCGGCGTTGGTCTGGGGAGGGAAATGCTCCTTCTCACACCTCTGACACGGCCCTTCTGAACAGCAGAGGGGATTCAGGGGGTCCAAAAGCAAAGCTCTTTGTTCAGTGCCTGTGTCAGGTCTGCCCTGATGTGTTTGTTCTCAGCTCCCACCCCACCTGCCAGCGCACGGGTTACGTAAAGCAGAGGTGTGATGCTAAATAGGAACTCGGGTGGCAGGGAACGGAGCCTCCAACCCAGCAAGGCTCAGGCTCTCACCTGGCCCTCACCCCAAGGTCTCATCTCCTTCAGGTGCTGGACTGAAATGCCCTCTGCCACCAGCAGAAAGTTGCCATCTGCCCGGGTCTGGAATTCGGGGCTCTTGCCTGACTTTTGCGGCCGCCCCTGTTCA
Organism: Lophotriccus pileatus; assembly: GCA_035583135.1. Lineage (NCBI taxonomy): Eukaryota > Metazoa > Chordata > Aves > Passeriformes > Tyrannidae > Lophotriccus > Lophotriccus pileatus. Next base: position 148,826,541 of record JAWWES010000081.1, read on the forward strand.
GGGCGGAATTTCTCGGGGTTGAGGGGAAGAGGCTAAATTTGCTTTGCAGCAGGAAGGAGGTGGCCAGGCACAGATCCAAGCTGTGCAGTGTGATCCTCCTGCAGAACTGCAGCCTGGCATTAGCAGAGAGATTAGTGTGTGATCAGGTACTTGCGCTTCCGTCGGGGTGTTCTGGGGGAGGTTTTGTTTCTCACCGATCTGTGAATCGATACATGGAGGCAAAACGGCCCAGCCATAAATCCTGCAAATTAGTTCTTCAGCCCTGCCTCCCTCCCCTGCTCTGAGCAGATTTTGGGGCTTTTTTTTTTCTTTTTATTCTCACAATGGCCTTTTCTCCTGAGTGAGCAGCCTGTGAGGAGCAGAACCTCTGCTTCCTCCTCGGCGTGGTGAGAGCCCTGTTCAGTCAGATGTCCTGCCTGGGGTCTGCTGACTGGCTGATTTATGCATTCCGACCCAGCAGCGTGGCCTTTCTCCCCACAACCAAAGGTGAAATTTGAAATAAGATTTCCAGCAAATCCTGAAGCATTCAAGCTCAATATTGGCTTCTTGTGAGGATCTCTCCTAGCCCAGCTCGAGTGAATGTTCCCAGCAAGTAAATATGAAAGAGGCTCAGAGGTGGCTGAATCAAAATCCTTTTTGGGTGTCAAATATTTGTGGAGTGGAGATGATTTTTATTATTTTTTATTTTTTTTTTGCTGGCTGCTCACATCTGCTCCATATTGAAGACACAGAATTGTCATCTCCACTGGTGGGTTGCCATCCCCACAGAGAGGATGCTTGCAGGGGGCCAGGCCTCTCCATGTGCTGCTCTGTCTGTCACCGTGTCTGTTTTGATTTATGCAAAGGCTTGATCAGGAAGATGGAGGCGAGATCCAATTTGGACAGGGAGTCAGCAATCCCTTAACAGCACTTGGTGGGTGGAATATTTTGATAGGGTTCCTGATTTCCAAGTGCTGATGCCGGTTATTGCAGTCATTGCTGTTCTGATTGTATTTGTAGCATTTTTTTTTTCCCCAACAAGCTTTTGTATTATTTTATTTTTCACCCCTCTCCCTGCTGCTTTCTGAGTCATTTGTTGTTTCTGGGCCTGTCTTAACGCTTTCATCTTTGAGCAAGTGTAGATGTGTGTGATGTGCTAATCCACTCTGATGACTTTTGAAGGCACATGAGGAATGTGGAAGGTGTCCCCATCCATGGCAGGGGCCTTGGAACTGGATGATCCTTAAGGTCCCTTCCAACCCAAACCCTGATTCTGTGAATTCCCAGATGCCACCCTGAAATGTGAAGCCTGACTTGTCCTAATGTGCCTTTTTATTCCTTGGATATTTCCAAAGCAAGTGGAATGGGTGCAAATCTACCATGGGATGTTGCCTTGGGCACAGCCATGGTTTGTGTCACAGTCTGGGGGTGAGATCCCTGTGAAAAGCTTTGCTCCAAGTGGACCCTGTTGCTCCAGAGCTACTGGGACACTCAAAAAACAGTCTAATTTCAGTCATTTCAGTGATTTCACATCAGATTCAGGTTCACAGGGATGTTTGTGGCCATTTACGAGGGACTTCACAAAGAAACTCTGCCAAAGTGACCCTGTCTTATGGGCAGCATCTGTTCTTCCGTGTCTGGAGGTGGGAGAGACTGCTCCAAATTTGCTTTCCTGGCTTTGGTGGGACCCTCTTTGCTCTCACTGTCCCACAGGGATGTTGAAGAGGAATTGGGACTTCAGGGTCTGAAAGTCCTGGTGACCCTGCCAGATGTGAGCTGGCTTTGCTGTAATCAGAGCTGGAGCTTTAACAGGGCTGGTGATGAGACCCTGTAATGAGAGAAGGTTAAATGTGTGCTTAAGTGCTGTGCTGAGTTAGGCACTTAATGGATGTCTAATTAGTCTTGGCTCCACATAATCTGTTCCTGGAAGGCCCTTGCAGTGCTGTCACATTTTGGTGGCCCAGAGAGATAACCAGCATGATCTGGTCCTTCTGCCCTTCATGTCCCCACCTTGGAGCAATCCAAGGTGTTTGCTGCGAAACAGGGTTAAAATGGGTCCCCCAAAACAAAATATTTGCCTCTTGATAAATTTGGTAGGTCCAGGGCTGGAGGGGGGTTTATGATGAACTGAATCAAGATATTGCTGGTCTGAAATTCTGGGGATTTTCCTGCATTTTCTACTGGTTTGGGTTTTTCTTTTTTTCCATTCTTTTGCTGTCCCCATTGCTCTGAGCAAAATCAAACCCTCTTTCCTCACACATGCTCATCACTTCACTTCTGCTTCGTTAGTGGTGTTTCACCTTCCAGCCTTTAGATGTTTTTCTACCTCTGTCTGGTAGATTAAAGTGCCTCAAGGCATCTAGGGGAGCATTTGTAGACACATTTTGACCTCTGCTGCATCAAGTGGGCTGGACTGTACGAAATTCTCACTGCAGGACACATCCTCCAGGCCTCGGTCACTGCTGGGAAGCTTTGCAAGTTCTGCTGGTCAAAACATGATGTCTCCTCAGCAGGGTTGAGCTCCTGCCCGGACCTGTGGCTGAGTGGGGTCTGTGGGGTGGGAGAGGAAACAAATGATTCGGCTCCCATCCTCCCTGCTGCAGGAATCCTGCTGTGTGGCACAGCTCCCCTCCCCTTGAACGTCCCCCAGGGCAGACACAACTTGCTAAGTCATTTCCTATGTTCCAGGTAGAGCCTTCAGTGGCCCTGAAAGCTCAGAGGGGGATAAAGATCTGTGAGTAATCGCCCAGGGGCAGGCTCTCAAAACTCTTCTTGACATCTTCAGCTGCTTATGACACATGCTCTGCTCCTCCTGCAGGAGCCCCCTGGGCCCAAACAGCAGCTGAGCTCACAGAGAAAGGTGTTTGGCTTTGGTTTTGCCTGGGGTTTGGGTTTGCCAACCAAAGGGCAGAGGGAGTTGTTTTATGGAAGAGACAAGTGTGGGTAACTCCCTCCTGGGAGCTGAAAAGTGAGTTCTGACTCAGTTTAAACACTCAGATCTCTGTGACCTGTGCAAGCCCTGCCTGTGCCAGTGCTTTCCTCTGGGATAGTGGGAGGCCCTACAGTTGGAATGGATTAGAAAGGAATGGAATAGAATAGAATAGAATAGAATAGAATAGAATAGAATAGAATAGAATAGAATAGAATAGAATAGAATAGAATATTTTCAGTTGAAAAGAACCTGCAGTGATTCTTTAGTCCCACTGCCTGACCACTTCTGAGCTGACCAAAAATTTAATTTTAAGGGCATTGTCCAAATACTTCCTAAGCACTGACAGGGAGGGGCAATCGACCACATCTCTAAAAAGCCTGTTCCAGTGTTTGACCACTCTCTCAGCAGAGAAACCCCTCCTAATGTCCAGCCCACACCTTCCCTGGTGCAGCTTTGCAGCGTCCCCACACATCCCATCAACTGCTGAATGTGAGGATGATGCTGCTGAGGTCTCAGAGGGAGGGAGAACAGAGGGATTCCTATGCCCTGTCACCACCCACACTAAGTATCCAGCCCTTTTCCCCACCCTCCCTGAATATCTGATGTATTTAGGTGATGGGAGTGGGCTGAAAGGTGTGAAACGTGGTCTCTAAGAGAAGCTGGAGCCATGGAGTTTTCCAGGTGTTTGATCCGCCTTTGCAGTGCCTGAACTCCTTGGGTTTCCTTGGCACCAAGCTCCCTGTGGTGGATCCCCTCTCTCATGGTGGACAAACCTCTCCCAGGTTTCCTTGGAAGGGAGTTTTCCCTTTTCAGTGCCTGTTTCCTCCATCCAGATGCATCTCCCAAAGATTATGGGTGAAGCCGGGACTCAGCAGAGGTGACACAGGTCTCAGTTGCCTTGGGGATTTAGCAGACAACAGATCCAGAAAGGGAGAAGGAATCTGATCTGTGCTGCTTTCAGCAATAAATTCACTCATCTTGCACTGAATTCAGTCATTGCCCAGAGAAGCTGTGGCTGCCCCATCCCTGGAAGTGTTCCAGGCCAGCTTGGAGGGGGCTTGGAGCAACCTGGGCTGGTGGAAGGTGTCCCTGCCCATGGCAGGGAGCTGGAACTAACTGATCTTGAAGGTCCCTTCCAACCCAAACCATTCCATGATTCTCTGATCTTTAACAGGCTGGGAGCAGTGGCTTTTCCATGAGTATTCTGGGACTGGAATTGGGTGCTCTAAACCACAGAAATCTCCTTCCACGTTGGGCAGAGCAGTAGATTTCACATCTCTTCCAGACCATCACTGACCCCTCTGCAACTCATCTCTCTCCTCCCACATCTTCCCATTCTTATAATCAGTGGAATTTTGACAATCTATTTGTGTTGATGCTGTTTGCTGTAAGTCCCACATCCCCCAGGACAGTCCTTGGGATAAATTGATTCGAAAACCGGATTGGGATTCTCAGCCAGTATCTTTAAGCTGGGGAGGATTCAGCCACTGTGTGTCCCTGGGGTGGCTCTGCCAATGTCACCTCCAGTCACTGAATCTCCTTTTGGCACAATCTCCTCCTGCATTTAAAGCAGGCAGGAATCTGATATTGCTATCCTGTATTTCATCCTTCAGCAGGGTGAGACAACCAGGCTGGGAATGGAAAGGAAAGGAAAGGACGTCCTTTAGCACATCAGAACTGCAGATCTGTTGAGTTTAAATATATTTCTTTGTGTTTTCCCTGGCTGTAGTTTTTGATAGAGCAATAATTGCCACACACCTCATTAAGCTGAATGCTCTCAATAGGTCTTGAGTGGTCCGTGTCATTAAACAAACAGTTATTGGGTTGGGATATTCCCGGTGTTTAGAAGCAGGAAGGAAGGGAAGGGACCTCGAGGGGGGAGGTTGAAAGCTGCATCTCCAGCCTCCTGAAGAAACTGGGCTGCCCTGTCAGGGGCTTTGTCTGCTTTGTCCCACTGTTTCTGGGGCAGTTTGAGGTGTCTCCCTGTGTCCTATGGCAGGAACACAATTCCTGGTACAAGTCCTTGGCTTTGTCACCTTGCCTGGATGAAGTGGGGGATTCCCTCTGCCTGTCTGGATGTTTGGATTTGGGTTTTTCTTCTGGATGGCATTTGTTAGTAACCCCTGTTTGTTAGTTTTGGGACCAGGGTTTGGGTATCTTTGTGTTGAAGGTGCCCAAACCAGAGGAAGACAGGGAAGTCCATCATATGGTACTGAAAGCAGGAGAAACAGCCAAGACTGTGGGTGCTTTCACTACTTTTACTGGTTCTCCTCCTTAGTCTGAAGACTGAAGGACCAAAATGCAGGTTGTTGGCCCCTCAGCTTTTGCTGAGACCCTGGGACTGGTGCAGAAAGGGAGTTACACAGGCTTTCTGCTCCAGGATCTGCTGGAAGCTGGGATGGGAGATGGGCTTTGATGGCTCCACCACATCTCCCTGTTTAATCTGCTCTGCCAGATTAATCCCATCCACATGGAAGGTGTTATTCAACGATCCGTGTGCAGGTCTATGTGACATCTTGTTCCAGCCCTCCTGCCCAGAGCAGGGACATCTTCCACTAGACCAGGTTGCTCAGAGCCCCATCCAACCTGGCCTTGGACACTCCCAGGGATGGGGTGTGAGAGACTGAAATGCATCCACCACTTCTCTGGGCAGCTGTGCTCGATGGTGGCACTGCTGGATGTCACCAGTTTGCTCTCGGTTTGGACTGGGACTTGGTGGGGATTGGGACTAAGTTATCTCTATGGAGCTGGGCTAAAGAGGCATCTGCACCAGAATTCCAGTTGTGGGAAGGTGTCACTGGCCATTCCCAGCAGAAAATCATCCAGGCAGACGTGCCAGGGCTGCTGTTTACATCTGGGCTTGTTCAACACTGTCCTTCTGCCCTGTTTGCAGGGGGTGAGTAAAAGGAACACCAGCAAAAAAACGACAGATGACTATTAATTTCTGTCCAAAATCCTGTCCTCCTCAGACCATTTCCTCCTCCTCTCTTTAGTTTGCTGGCTTTGGCTGCTTATTTTAAATTTGACGTTCTGAAGGACAAAGCTTCCCGCCGTGCTGTGCGTTTTTGCCAGGCACCAGAAGCACGTGTCTCAGGGAGCTCTCCTGGGCTTCAGGTGAGTAACTTGTGAGCATCCCCACGAGGCTGTGCTCCGTGGGCAGCCATCCACTCAATCTGTGGATGCTGACAGTGGAGAGTCAGCGTCGGTGCCAGCATCACTGTGCCAGGATGATTCAGACTGGAGGGGTTCGTGGTGTTTTCATCACAGTCCAGCAGTGCAGCGTCTAAACCCAGCTGACCAACACCACAGAAATGAGGTGTTCAGCCTCGTTGGCCTCCCCAGGCACTCCTCTCCCATGTCTTGGTTTTAAATTCTGGGGTTACCTTCTGTAACTGGCCTGAAATTTAGCTACTTCGTAGTCATAGACTCACAGAATGGTTTGGGTTGGAAGGGACCTTAAAAGTCATCTACTTCCAAACTCTTTGTCAATGGTGGCAAGGATGAAACCAAATTTCCTACCATGTCAAGTCCCATGTTCTCCCATTGCAACCATCCCAATGAGGTCCTCTCACTGCTGCTCATACACAAATCCTTCATAACCCTCATCTTCCACCGATGCCTTTGGGATTGTCCTGCTGCCAGCACCCTCCTGGAGCTCCTAGATATTTTCTGGACAGGTGTATCCACAGACACATGGATTCCTGAGTGTGCATGTCCATGTTATAGGGACATCTGGCTGCACACAATTGGGTAAAACCACACAGGGCAGGGCATATGTCTAAATGGGCATGAAAGAACCTGAATGCAAACCTGGAAGTGTGAAAACCCGGTGTAAAAACACCCAGAGATGAGCAGAGAGATGCACGTGCTCTGAGGTGGATACACAGCCACGTAAATGGCTCTGGAAATGTGGGAAATGTGTGCCCCTGTACAACCACTACTTATCCATACCCCTGCAACCCCCACAGCCACGTGGGGACATGCAGGACACACCTCCAGGAGCTGAGACCCCCTTGGGAAGCCCCAAAACCACGCAGAGAGACACAGGCCACGCTGCTTCCCATGCAAGGGAGCGTCCCTGGAGACCCACAGGGTGCCGGCTCACTGCAGGAACAGGAGGCTGACTCACACTCCATCCTCTCCTCCTTCCTTCCAAAATGTGCCATGAGGCCTATCTGTGCTTCATGGTGCATTTCAGAAGAAGCTGGCTTTGTTTGTGCTCGTGGGATCCTTTCCAGTGGAAGCAGGACTGCTGTTAATTCCCCCAGAGCCGAAGCACACTGATGACGGATTCCCCAGAGTGGCTTGGTGGGAAAGGACAGAGCTCCTGAAGCGTTTGGACAACACTCTCAGGCATGTGGTGTGACTCCTGGGGATGGTGCTGTGCAGGGATAAGGGTTGGGGTGTGATGATCCTCGTGGGTTCCTTCCAACTCAGCATATTCTGTGGTTTGGTGTTTCTGTGACTGGTGGTTTGAACCACTCCCAGGGACCACCGGCTCTTCCTCAAAGCTCTCTCTCTCCACTGCCTGATTTGTGGCTTATCAAGGAGAGATCTTGCAGCATCTCCCCCCTGCCTGCAGCATTCACACTGGGGTTTTGGGGGAGTTTTGCTGGAGGCCTGTGGTTTTGGAGCCTGTTGGCTGCTCCTCAGCTCCTGCCTTGCCCACATCCCAGCCCAGGAGTGGGGTATCCGTGCACCAGCCCCGTGCAGCACATGCAGATTCACTCACAGAATCACAGAATCATCTGCTTCTGGCTCCCATATTTCCCATTCCCCTCTCCATCTTTCCATCTTCAGGGCTGTTCCTCGTTACACCAAGACCCTTTGGTGGGGTTTGGAGGAGCAAAGTCACTCTGAGGGATGTTGGGATGCTGAGCTGCATCTCCCTGATCCTTCTGAGCGTCAGAGCAGCCTCGGTGCAGAGGAGAGTGGAGGCTGTTGTGCTTTCGAGGACCATTCCAGGGAGGGAGCCCTCACTCCAAAAGGCAACCCTGACAGAAACTACAGCTTTGCCTACCTCACATTTTAATTAAAACTCCAGCAACCCTCCTTCGCCCCCGCTCCCTCCCTCCCCACCTTTCCCCATCCCCATCCTCTCACTGCAAATGAACACCCAGTGTCACCTGGGGACAAAGCATTAATTCAGCAATTAAATAATTGAATGCTCCTCTGGCAAAATGAACTATCTCCTGCCTTTCTTGTGTTTTACCACTTTTTTTTCCCCCCCTCTCTTTTCTTTCCCCCTCTTCTTTCTTCTTCCCTCTGGTGAGATAAGGTTGCCATTCTTGAAAGCCATTTTAAATATTCATGTTTTAATTAATGGACTTTATTGCATTAAACTCTATGTAAGGTAATAAAAAAGGCTGCCTGAGGCACAACACACTTCTTTTTTTTCTGTTGTTTGTTCTTGAAAGGGGACTGAGAAATAAAAAGCTTAATGTGTTTCTTCAACAAATATTAGAAAGATACACAGAAATGACAGCCATGGGTCATTCAGCCAGCGGGGCCTCCACAACCCTCCTGCTCCTCAGGATTGTGGAGCAGGATGTAAATCCATGGGAATCTTGCAGGGACTGGTTCTTTCAGATGAGCACCAGGTTCTGCAGTGGGAAGAGGAGGGTTCATCCAGAGGATTTGTGGGTGGAAATGGAAGCAGAGCTGCAGGAATCCAGTTTATGGGAAGGCTGGAGAGGGACTTCTCAAGGTCATGTAGTGATAGGACAAGGGGGAACGGCCTTAAGCTGGAAGAGGGTAGATTTTGATTAGATATTAGGAAGAAATTCTTTACCATAAGGGTGGTGAGGCCCTGGCATGGGTTGCCCAGAGAGGTTGTGGATTCCCCACCCCTGGAAGTGTCCAAGATCAGGTTGGATGGGGCTTGGAGCAACCTGGGATAGTGGAAGGTGTCCCTGCCCATGGCAGGGGGATGGAACTGGATGATCTTTAAGATCCCTCCCAACCCAAACCATTCCATGATTCTCTGATCAAGGGCCCTTCAGGGCTCTGAGTCTTTACGGCTGAACAAAATCTTGTGCTGAACCTGGAAACTGAACAGGCTGTTTTTATCCTGGAAGATGTTTTCAACAAAACAAAACAGAGGGAAAGTTTGGACCAGTCCCCTTGCCCAGGATTTCTGGGTTGAAAAACCCAAATATTGACTGCACATTTCTGCACTGGATCTTGCTTTTCTCGAAGACAAACAAGCTGATAGAATGCAGGGATCTGTGAAACATCTGGTATTGCCAGTTATGTATTCTTGCCAAAAAAAAAAGGGAAGAAAAATAATGTTAGATGAAACTTCACTCCATGTGGGTGTTTTCTTATGGTGCAGCAAGCTGAAATTAGTTTTATATTCTGAGTGTGTCATCTGTGCTGCGTGACATGGGCCCCTGCACCCAGTTTAGCTCTAGTCTTGTGATGGGAGGGGTCTGAGGATGCTGGTCCAGAACCTTGTAGAGAAGCCTAAGCTCTGATCCTGCATCTGCCCGTGACCTTGAAGATGCCAAGGTGTCTGTGCACGTGGTTTTTATCATCCTGTTCTTTTCTTTGTTTATTCTGACTCAGATCTTGAGAGCAATTGGCACTTGCTCAGCAAACAGATGCACAGGGCCCAGCACCAGCACTCCCCGAGTTGTGGTGGTGGCTCTTAGTGAGTGAGACTGGAGAGAAATATAACAGTTAATAAATACTGCAGTGCTTACTGTGGTTAAATTGGGTCAGGGAGTTACTACTCCTTCAGGAAAAGCATCAGCTCACAAAGGGTGACACCCTGGCATTTACACTAGAAAGAGAGGGAATGTCCAGCATTGAAGGAGACAGGTGGATGGCACAAAGGAAATATCTTTAGTCACCCAATGCAGGTTTTCAGTGCTTCAGTGATAAACTATATTGTGCCCTGGGGATGTCTCTATCCATCACATTGATTATTCCATTTGCTATATGCCTAGTACTGATTCTTTTTTTTCTTCATCCTAAATCAAGGAATAGCCAGAGTTCACCCTCAGCTGCCAAGGTGCAGAGATGGGGTCACTCTGCTGAGCTGAAGGGCATTGATTTCACACCAGGATGAACAAGGGCCACGAGTAGGTTGATCTCAGTAATAGGTTGTCTGCCTGGTGGAGAAGTCTCCATTCCATCTTCTGAAGGTGATCTCACCTCTGTGTGGCTCCAGTTTTGGAGGTGAAAACTGCTGGGCTGCTCTTTCTTGTGCTTTGCCTGGGGCATCTGAGAGCTGTGGGTGGGCAAGGCAAGGTTATTACCTGATAACAGACCCACACTCCTCCCTCCTGCACCAGCAGAGCTCGAGGGGGTTTAACACAGTGGCTGCAGAGGCCAGAAAGGGGAGTGATCCAAGGTGAAAATTCTTGCTCAGTACTCCCAAAACTTCACTGGAAGCACCGTAAGGAGGAGGAAAGCTCAGATTTGGGCAGATCTGGGGATGACAGGAATTCATTCATGAGCACACACGTCTCAGGATGTGTCATTCTCCCGGCTCAGTTTGAGCACAACCCTGGTTGTTATCTCTGGGACAGCCCCTCCAGTGAATGGTTTGCTGATCTCTTTTTGATGAGACGGGAGTTTTGGCTTTAAATCTCCTCCCTGTGAGCAGCAGAGGAGCTCAGCCCTTGTCCCGTGTTCTGCAGTGACTAATTCCAGCTGTCCCCAGTGGAGACATTCACATCCCAGCAAGTCACCCCGAGCTCCCTTCTTAGTCAGCAAAGAGCTGCTTGAGGTGGGTGGTGGGATGTGAGGGCAGACTCTGTCCTCTCCCAAAATAGGTATCAGAGGGAAGGAGTCGGGATCTTTAGCAAAGGGGCTGATGGGTGATTTGGAGGGTCAGTGGTGGTTATGGGTGGCATCTGGGCTCAACTGCAGCCTCGTCCCTGTCTCTAATCTAAGTGTCCTTGGGTTGAAATTGTGTACCAAGGTCAGCCCTGGTAAAAGCCACCTGACCTTGCTGGCTCCTCTCCATCCCCCTTCCAGGAAAGGTTTTAATGTGGGATCTGTCTCTAAGGGCTGGAGCCCAAGAGCACTGAAGGCAGGGTATTGGTGTGCATCCCAGAGTATTCCTCCTCCTGAAACTGTACCTTTCCACTGCACTGAAGCAAGCAATCAATAATTAAAATTGAAAAGAGGCCCTCAGTAAGTCTAAACCTCTGGGAGGTCTCCCATTTCGTGGTTGGCGAGATCTGCTGTTCCACCACGCTCAGCAAGTCTTCAGGTCATTCTCCTGCCTACCCCATCCTCATGAGGTTGCTTTCCCCACCTTCTGATCACTCCCTTCCTTTCAAAGGTGACCTCCTATCAAAAGGATGCCATGAGGAGCATTCCTTTCCCACCCCTTCCCATGCTTATCCTAATTTGGAGCTGGCTCACAGAACAGAGGAGATGTTTCTTCATCTGGGGCTAATGAGATCCAGCCCTGGGAGAAGGGGGAAGCTTGTGCTGACACACCTGGCTCTGTTCACACCCGGTTTGGACCAGCACTGGCAGCACTTTCAGCCTCTCTGCACATGATTTTCACTCTGCAGGAACACCTGGGAGCAGCTCACACAGCCCAGTTCACCAGCCCCTGTCGTGCCCCATCCCTGGAAGAGTCCAAGGCCGGGTTGGATCTCTGGGAAAGAAAAAAACCAGGGATGGGTTTTAATTTGGATCCACGAGGTGGCCCAAGTCAGAAAGGAGACACATGGAAGGTGTCTCCTGGCAACAGCCAGGTTGGGATCTGGTTAAGCTGCCTGCAAAGCCCCAGCCCTCGGCTCTGCCCCTGCCTCTGAGTCACCAGCCATCCCTTTTGTTTGCATATCATGTAGATCTTGTTAATTAGCTCTTTCATTCCCCTAATTAAATGTAAATGCAGAGCGGGTCATTAAACAGGGGTGCAGGAGCCCTGTCTGAACAAAGCAGGTTTCAGCTGGAGGAAGAGGCTCAGGAAGCAGCTTTTCCTCTGCCCCTTTTACTGCAGGTCTCTCTGGCAGGGATGGTTTCAGTCCCAGAGGAGCTTCCCTGCTCTTTTGCTGCTGAAGGCCTCCCCCTGTGGGTGCGAAAGGGATTTCCTGGCGACAACGGGATGCTCCAAGACCAGAAGCAACGAGCCAAAACCTGGCTGCCTTCCCTTTGCTTTCCAAGCCAGTGTGTGTTCCCTGCTTCTCCTGCCTGAATCTTCCAGATTGGTTGCACTGATTCCTGCTTGGGTGCAACATCTCCAGGGGAGGTTGGAAGCAACTTCATCGGGTGCCTCCTTGGCGCTGCCAACCCCACGTTGTGCCAGGTCAGCTGGGATGGTCCTCGTGGCTTGGTTCTGCCCTGGAAGCACCATCCTGTCCAGGATTAAGGAGGGTTAAGCCTTGCCTTGCTGGAGCCTGCCTCCAATGCCTTGTGCTTGGCAGAGCAGTGACGCAGCGGGGCCGGATCTGTGGGCGATGGGAACAGATGGAATGTGCTCTGAGGAAAGCAAAGCTCTCCCTCCTCTCAGGGAGTAAAACGGTGTTTTCTTTCCTGCAGGGCTCAAATCTGTCTCTGGTGTGCTGCTCTTGTCCACCTCAGGGCATTTAAGCCTGAGTTTTTCCTCCTGTGGACGGGATGATCAGTGCTGGATGCCCTGGATCTGGCTGGGGGGTGGATGGAGTGTGGTGTTTGCCCACGATGCTTTTCTGGGGCTCAGCAGATGTTCTGCATGAGCAAGAGTGACCTGGAACTAAAACTTTTTGGACTTCCAGGAGCTGAACTTGGCTGCTGGCCACTGGGTCTGTGAGCAGCTGGATCTGCTCCTGGTGACCTGGGAGCAGTAGGGATTTGGAGGCTGTTTAGGGGTTGACACCCAATTTTCTGTCATTATAAGTGCTCCAGAGCATGAATTTCTTTCCTATGAGGGTTGTGAAGCAACAAAATGCCCAGAGAAGTTGTGGATGTCCCATCCCTGGAAGTGCTGAAGGCCAGGTTGGATAGGGCTTGGAATAACCTGGTCTAGTGGAAGGTGTCCCTGCCCATGAGGGGGGGTTAGATGAATTAGATGATCTTTAAGGTGTCTTCCAACCCAAACCATTCTATGTTTCTATGAGCACAGATCCCCAAAACATGGAGACCCAGGGAAAGGGCAGGTGATGCATGTGCAGCAGTGCAGAGGCAGCCCCTGATGTGCAGAGAGGGGTGATTTGCAGTGGATAAAAAGGGTCTGGGGTGTTGGATTAGAGGATTAAAGTGGGTTTGAGGCCATGTGTTCACCTTTGGGGTCACCCCATAAAGCTTGGGGACAACAGGAAGGGACTGAACGTCTCCCATGACCAGCTTAGGTCAACGTGGCTGTGGGGCCTCACCGGGAGAGACAGCTCTGCCCTCCCAAATGCCACGGCTCTGCCCTCCCAAATGCCACATCTCAGCCTAGGACAGAAGCTGCCATTTGGTTAAATGCTGCAGAAGGAATGAGTTTGTCACATCGAATCAGCGCAGCGGGAAGAACTCCCAAGACCCCCGAAACGCCTGAACCTCTGCGGTGTCCCCTTCAGCCCCCTCCCGCCAGCCTGGGCCCGTGTCACAGCCCATAAAAGTTTCCAGGAGCGATGGGTGAGCTCAGGTCACGGGGAAGGGACTGGCTGGTTGGGTTTCTTTTTCTCCAGGACACGGTTGGGGTGGGGGGAGCGGGAGCTTTCCTCTCTCTCTCTCTGCCCTGCGACGTGCTGGCCCCCGGGGAAGGGGCTGTGCTGCTGTGCTTGGGATAATTACCAGGGGGATGATGAGCCCAGGGAGGATCAGCGGTGCTCCCAACCTGGAGGGGAGCAGGAGGGGGGAGAAGCAGTTGACCTTTTTTGTTTTGCCTGGCTGTGCCGTGGCTCTCCGAGCAGATGCTGCTCTGGCTCTGGGATGTGTGACAAGCGGGAGCTGAGCTCTGGAGCCGGTGCTCTGTTAATGCAGCCTCTCCAAGGCTGGTGGGACGTGGCATCCAGCTCCTTCCAGCCAGGGGGATGCTTGGATTCCACCCAACACTGCCTCTCCCTGGCCCCACTGCTGTCACAACGGGAGAGAGAGGGTTCAGGTCTCTGCTCATGGATGCCCGGTGTGTCTCTGAGCAAGAACTCTGACCTCTCTGTGCCTCAGTTTCCCCACATGAATAGAGGATTTCAACCTTAAGACTTTCATCCTTACTTTAAGGTTTCACCCTTAAGACTTTCAGATGAACTTTAGTATGAAAAACCAATTCTTTTTCCTTTCTTTTTCTTTCTTTCTTTCTTTCTTTCTTTCTTTCTTTCTTTCTTTCTTTCTTTCTTTCTTTCTTTCTTT
>JAWWES010000081.1:148847585-148865475 GCA_035583135.1 Lophotriccus pileatus
ATTCGGGACACAAGAAAATAACAAGGTGTGTTGTTTCCCCCCCCCCCCCCCCCCCTCCTCTTTAGGAGGAAGAGAAGAGCCACAGGAAATAATGTTTGGATGCTTAAAGAACTTTGGAAAAAAGAAAATGAGAAAGGAAAGAAGTCGGGGCTTGAAAGGAGGGGACGCAGCTCCGGCTACTGGGATTATTCCTTCTCCCAGGAAACATAAACGAGCTAAACAAGGAAAATGCCACGCAGAGATCACACATTGTTTTTAAGGACAGGCCCCTAGACATGGTCCCCTCTGCTGAGCTGTGACCCAGCTCCCAATCAATCTCTCCTTCCTGAAATGTCACTAACCTGCACTTAAGTGCAGTAAGACTTCTCAGCCTAATTGAAATTCTGAGCCAGAGTCAGGAGACATTTGCTTCAAGTAGTGTTTTAATTGTCTGCTCCCCAGGCTGGTAACAGAATATTTTGAGCCCTGCATTATTCAGGGAGACACCAGAGCTCAACCTTTCCCTTTGGATTTGTGCCCCTCCTGTCCTGGGTTTCTGTTCTGTTCTTTATTTGGCCTCTGCTCACGCATTTCCCTGCGTGTATCCTCGAGTGCCTGCTCAGCCAGGGATCAGGAAACCTCATCCAATCCCTCTGCTTGGAAGGCAGCTTTTTTGGATTTAACTTATTATCTAGAAATAGATCATTTCTGGGAGGCATGAGGCCCAAACCAGACCCCTGGGCCCCTGTAGCCTGGAGTTATCTTTTTCCTTAGCCCTAAGAGGACTCTTTTCTTCCCACATATTTGCCTTTAAAGCCTCCCCTGTGCCATTTGCTGCAACCAGCAGATCAGTCTGGCAGAGAGTGAAGGCACAAACTCTCTGTGGCCTTTCCCATGAGCTCTGCATTGAATCCATTTCTAGAAACTTGTGCATGAAACCAGGTGGAACTCATGGAAGTCACCACAAAGCCTTGGATAAGGCCTTGGAGGTGCTGGTCTTGGAGGCAGTTTGGAAGGGCTAAGTGACCCATTTCCCTGTGAGAACCTTCCTGTCCTCCCCATGAGTTGTTGGCATCCTAAAAATGCCCATCCTCTATGGACCAGAATCGAGCAGAAGATAAACCTGCCTTACCTGGTTATGTTGACAGGTCTGAAGAGGTGGGTTTGGTTACAGTCCCTTTCAGGATAAGTTTGGAACTGAGGGGTCTGGTGGAGTTTGGGCTCCACCAGGTTTACTGAAACACAAACAGGGCTGTTTCCAGCTGGGATCTATGTCCAGATGGGACAAAAAGAGGAAAGCCTTTCTTCCCTCTCCCAGTTTCAGCACTCTCCTATGCCCTCATATTTCTCATCCTTATCAGAGACTCCTCAGCTGAGGAATCAGACAGAGGGAAGATGACTCTTACAAGGTCATGCATTAGATTTCCAGCAAGCCTGACCAGAATTCCTGAGTCCTTTGGAGCTGCTGGTCCCTGCCCCTTCAGAGGGCACAGCTCCTGCACCTCTCAGATGCCCTGGTTCTGGATTTGTGTGCAAGGAGCAGCTGGACATCGTGTCCTGAGCGGAGGCTGCCAGGTGGACAGTTGGATGTGGCTGTGAGTCAGCAGGCAAGGCACCTGAACAGAGCGAGTTCACCACCTGCCTGCAAGCAGGAAGGCTCGTTCCTCCTCATTCCATACAGCTTTGGCTTGTGGGTCCTGCTCATTTCAACCACTTATGGTTCTCTGGCACCTCTCAGTTCCCCGTGCAATGATTTCTCTGACCAAACAAAAGACATCCTCTCTGTCTTTCTATAATCAGCAGAGAGAAGTGGGCATTTCTAGGGGGAGATCCACGCCACTCTAAAGAAAGATGGTCAAATAGATAATCTATCCTCTCAAAGTGCTTGTTTGTCTCCTTTAATTATGAAGTGCCCAGGTGGACACTTCTGCACTTCTGAAGCCACTTGAGACGTCGCTCACCCTGGCGATGCTTTAGAGGGGTCGTCTGTGACCTCTCAGTGAGCACAGAACATGCATCAAGCTTCTTCTCTCTTATTCCCCTCTCAATCTTGCTCTGGAGGGTAGGGAATTGTGTTTTATGTGTAATTGATTTGGATTCCTCAGAGCTCTGTTCACCCGTCAATGCCCGAACACTCAGTCCTCCAGGCTGCCGAAGAGGAGGCAAGAGCTGTGCCTGTTATTCATGGCTTGTGTACTCACTCTTCCTAATATAATGAACTCACAGTCTTTTTTTTTTTTCCCTTCTATTTTTTTGGGTGTAGCTTCTCTGATTTCTCTCTCTCATTCCCACACATTCCCACGCTGCCTTTTGGGAAGGGCTGTGAAGAAAAACAAGGGCTGGCAGTGTTGAATTTAACACATCTGGACAGATTCTTCTAGAGGGTGAAAAACGTCTTCTTATCATCTTTTATCACAGTCTGATTTTACCCTCACCATTTGTTATGCAAAGGCCCTAATTAAAAATACACACACACCAACAGACACCAGAACAGGCTTAGGCCTCCAAATTTGGACCCTTTATTTTTGATATGTAAAGTTGGACCACTTTAATACCCTACACACACATATTGAAAATATCTCACAGATGTGTTGTGCTCCGTAAAACCCACAGGTTGTGCCAGATCTACACTTGGTCTTGCTTAACAGCTCGGCCAGTAGATGTTGCTCTTGGCTCACACTGATGTGCTCAAAAAAAAAAAGGATGTATCCACCCTGAGGTGTTTGAGAACCCTCTGAAGCCAGGAAGTGCAGATCCATCCATCCTTCACCCAGATTTCTGCTTTTGGCCATCGTGGACCATCCCAACGACCACAGAGAAAAGTAAAATATGGCACAGCTCTTCAGAAGGGCAGTGACTTGTAATTAGTGGGTATAATTGTTAGAGGGTGTTTGCTTTGTGTGAGGTGAGAATTGCTGGACAGGCAGGCAGTGTCACTGGGGGAGGTGCTGGTTTGCTCCAAACCTTGTCCAGCCTGGCCTTGGACACTTCCAGGGATGGGCCACCCACAACTTCTCTGGGCAACCTGTGCCAGGGCCTCACCACACCCTGAGTAAAGAATTTCTTCCCAATCTCATCTAAATCTTTCATCTATGACTTTAAAGCCATTCCCCCTTATCCTATCACTGTCCATGTTCACTCTCCCTCCTTTTTAAACCCCCTTTTAATTACTGGAGGGCTGCAATGGGGTTATCCAAATGGGATTTAGCCATGGTGTGATAGAGGAAAGTGAGTCACCTGGTGCAGTGGTTCTTCATCATCAGTGATAACCCAACAAGTCCTGACTCCCTTGAGCATCAAGGATGACAAAAAGGGAAAAAAGGTGGCAGTGAAATCTTCCACCATCAGTCCCCATCCCCTGGATCTCCTATGGATTCATTTCCACTCAATTTGGGGGGAAAATACCACCCTTGGTCTGTTCAGAACCTGCCCACTTGTGCAGCTCAGGGAGGTTTCTCTGCATTTCCTCACAGAAAAAAACAGCAAATGCACACGATGATGTGCAATTAAGTAGGGTCAATAATTTGTGAAGTAGTCTGACTCTCTGTGTGTCTGCTAATAAACCCACTCTTCCCTCTCCACTCACCTCACTCCCTCTGTAGCACCAATCACAGCAGTAATTAGGCACAGCCTAATGCCAGCTCTCAGGATCAAGGGCTGTCTGTGACTGTTTCACCCACAGAGGGCCAATCCCAGAACAGCTCTCCTCTTACTCAGGGCCTCTTAAGAGTGCTGGAACATAAATGACAAATAGGAATGGCAGAAAAATAAAAATAAATCATTTACAAACTGCTGGGTAAATGCTGAGCCTTTGTGGCATCTCCTCCTCATCTGTGCTGATGTAATCTCTCGATTCTCTGCCTTTCTTTCCTTAAGCAGGGCCTCAGACCAAGGGAATTTCCCATCAGATTTCTCCCTAGAAACAAACGGTTTTAAGCCTTTAAGACCTTGATCTCTCTTGGCTGAAGATTATGGGTGTGGGGGACTGGATCAGCAGACTCAGGGTTAAAGAGTGCCCATGAAGATGCTTTCATTAGGGAAAAGGGTTTCATTTAGTGGTGGTAACAGGAGAAATCAGATAGAGGCCTCCCCTGGAGCAAGGTAATCTGTCTGTTCTGCATCAAGACATCATAAAGGACAAGAGCTCAACTCCTGTTTAGGACAGAAAAACAGGATTAGACCACAGGTCTGCTGCCTGCAGGGCCAGGTCAATTCCATTTGGCATTCCCTGGTGCCACTGTGGGACTCTGAAGGGACAGAACAGACACGTGTGAATAATCCCCTCTCACCACCGACAGAAAAGGTGGTGACTTTGGGAACAGTTGATTACAAATCAGGCTGAGAATTGCTTTATTCATTATAATCCTGGGTCTCCAAGGGGTCTGGGAGCAGATTGCTGTGCCTGCAGTCTGTGTTATAGTGCCCCAACTTCTGATTCCCAGCAATGCCTCGATGCACACACCACACCTCAGCATCAGTGGAGAGAGATCAATATTAACCTCGTCATTATAATGCTGGGAAAGGTTGATGATATTGATTTCTTGCCCCTGATGCTAAAGCACATTGGAGACCACGTGATCATGATCCCAGATGCAGAACTGCTGCTGCTGGTTCCTTAAATTGTCATTAAGCAACCCAGCAGAGCTTCGAGTGCCTCCAGTGGTTTAAATGTATCTCTGCCTTCCCCTGGGACTGAAGAAATTTAGGAATTTAGGAAGAAATTCTGCACTGAGAGTGTGGTGAGGCAATGGGATAGGTTGCCCAGAGAAGCTGTGGCTGCCCCAACCCTGGAAGTGTCCAAAGACAGGTTGGACAAGGCTTGGAGCAACTTGGGATAGTGGGAGGTGTCCCCATAGCAGGGGAGTTGGAATGAGCTGATCTTCAATGAATTCAATGAATCTACAGTTTTATGGTCCCAAATTCCAAAGGTGTTAAAAGAAAGGAAACGTTTAAAGGCATTCATTATTGTAGGGTGAAAAATATCAAATTAAATTAAGCTGAAATCCTGAAATTTTTACTGAAGCTTGCCTTGGCTGGGCTCTGAGCATCCCAACCTAGTGGGAGGTGTCCCTGCCCATGGCAAGGGGTTGGGAACAAGATGATCTTGAAGGTCCCTTCCAACCCAAACCCAGTTTATGATTCTACTCTTTCAACTCCCGTGATTTATCACTCACTTTGCCCAAGTGATCCCTGAGCCAACCCTTCTGCCTGTCTCCCCCTTAATGAGGGGACTCAAAACGAGACAGAGACAGAAACTGCACACAGAGACAAGCCTGAAACCTTCTCCCTTCTGCAATGGGAAACACTGACAACGTGTCAAAGGCAGAGCTCCCGACGACAGCCCGTGCCCAGCAAGGCAGGCTGGATGAGCATCTCCCCGTGCAGGATGAGTGTAAGTGACAGCTCTGAGGAGGAGGGGACACAGGCAGGAGAAATTCCTGCTGACAACTTGCTTGTTCTCCAGCCTCCCTCAGAGGTGCACACACACACACACACCCCCCGAGCCCTTTCATGCGGTTTTCAACCTCCCCCGTTCCCCTTCCAGGCAAAATCCACATCCCTGCCATCTCTGCGTGGAGAGGGTTTGGCTCTGTGTGTCAAAACATCATTAAATGTTTGGTTTAGGAAGTGCCAGGGTGGCTGTCTCAGTGTTGTGCCGGAGTTTGTCTTTCTGGCTCCGTCTTGGGATCAGTTGTTGGAGCCAGGACTGCTGGGAGCCACAAATTACTGTTTGCAGAGCAGCATCTCCTTGGCAGAACTGCTCTGAGAAGGGGGCACTCGACTCCTGGCTTGTCCTCCCGAGTGATTTTCTCCCTGTCCTGCTGTAATATGCTTACCTTGAGAAAATTCAACTTCTCCCAGTGCTGTGAGGCGAGACTTTCGGCTTTCCAGCCCCTCCCCGGCTCACAGTAATAGCACAGCCCTGCCTTGCAGTGCTCCTGCCGTGAGAAATGTGTGGTGGCTCGTGGAGGATTGAGAAACTATGGTCTTGGGGACCATAGAAACCCTTCAGCTGGAAAGGCTGTTCAGGCAACGAGATGAAGTTGCACGGGGCTTGAAAAGCTCTGCATGTTACAACATTTCACGGCATTTATGGCCTCATGCAAGTGTTTTATGGGTGAAAAACCAGGCTCTTCGAGCCAGGGAAGGTGGAACATGGAATCATTGAGTTTTTTAGGTTGGGAAAGACACTCGGATCGGGAGGGGTTTCGACCAGCACGTCCCCTCCGTGCTTTGCACCACAGGCAGCGTGGAGGAGCAAACAGCGTGTGAGCTCAGCTCTGGTGTGATTCATGCGGCACCAGAGAGGCTGAGGGCGGGGAAGCACTTCGTTCCTCCCCGGTGGTGCGTTCTGGCTCCCTCCTCTCCAGTCTGCTCTCTGATATTTTTCGCCTGCTCTGCTTCGAAACGAGTTAAGTGATTAGGCCTCTACGGCTTTCTTACGGCAAGATTCTTCCAGGGTTTTATTTGATCTCCTGCTCCAGACTAAACATTCTCTTTCTCATTTCCCTGCCCACCTCCCCCACTATTTCCACATAAATAATCTCTCTTTATCCCCAGTGTTTCATTTGCAGGGATTCATGTGGTAAGCACGGCTTTATGCTGGGTTTCCTTGAAAGCTGCACACTGGCCTCATTTCCCTCCTCCTTAAGTGACTTTCAGAGCAGGGGGAGATTGAAACTGGTCCTAAATGTCTGTCCAAATTGGTCCTTGTTACGTTTATTTGCAGGGCCTTGTGGGTGCTGTGGAAATCAGTGACAGCTTTGGCCACCCATCAGCTTTGAAAGATCATATCACTTATTTGGGTGCCCCAAAGTGAGTGGCCTGAGCAGATTTTGGAAGGGTGATGGGGAATACTGGCTGGATCTTGAGCTGCCTGTGCTCTGATCATGTCTCCATGAAGGAGAATCACAGCAATAAATTTAAGGTGGGAAGAGGCCAAGCAGCTTGGAAAGCACCAGAAACCATCTTGTCGGTCAGATCAGGGTGTTTTTGGCCCAATATCCTCTCACTAACAGTGGCTACCAAGGGAAGGCAGCAGAACAAGGCAGACATAAAACACCCAGCCAGCCTCAAAGGAGGGTGGAACCAGGTGGGGGTTGGCACCTTCTCCCAGACAGCCAGTGACAGGACAAGAGGCCATGCCCTTCAGCTGTGCCAGGGAGATCCATGCTGGAACATCAGCATGAATTTCCTTAATGAAGGGGTCGTCAAGCATTGGAATGGACTGTCCAGGGATGTGGTGATGGATTTGCCAACCCTGGAAGTGTTCAAGGAATGACTGGACGTGGGCATCTCGGTGCTCTGATCTGGTTGACAAGGCAAAGGTTGGACTCGATGATGTTGAAGGTCTTTTCCCACCTTAATGATTCTGTGACTTAGCAACTTGCAGCTCGGAGATTTCTGAGCAGGAGCTGCTGGGTTTGTATCCAGGAGCGTTTGGTGGCTTTGTCTCTCACGTATTTTCCTGGTTGCATTTTGCATTCATAGAAACTTTGGTGCCTTTTCATGCCGTGGCAGGCATCGCACAGTTTGACATCGCTCTGTGTCTGTGGACTATGTCCTTGGTTGGTTCTGCACCTGCCTCCTGCTGCTTTCATTTGACACCCCTCCCTTCCCAGTATTGGAAAAGATAATGAGCAGCCAGTTCCCTGGTTACCTTCCCCTGGTCACTCATAATTTCTCCACCCTCACCCATCTCCTTTCCGTGGACGAGAGTCAAAAAATCATAGAGTGGTTTGGGCTGGGAGAGACTTTAAAGATCACACAGTTCCAGTCCCCTGCCATGGGCAGGGACACCTTCCACTAGCCCAGGTTGCTCCAAGCCCTGTCCAACCTGGCCTTGGACACTCCCAGGGATGGGGCAGCCACAGCTTCTCTGGGCAACCTGTGCCAGGGCCTCACTGCTCTCACAGGGAACAATTTCTTCCTAATATTTAATCTAAATCTACCCTCCTTCAGCTTAAAACCACTCCCCCTTGTCCTGTCACTGCATGCCCTTGTCATGGACGATTTTGCTAATTCTAATATTAATGTGCACAATCTGCAGATCAGCAAAGTGTTACATGGGATTTATTTAGGAAAGGGCAGAGAAGGAGCCACTGGAGCAACTCCCTTTTGCTGCCTTGCCATACACAGGGCACGAGGAGAGGACAGCCTCCTGGAAGGTTTTCCTCCTCTCTTCCACAGAAGTAGCAAAGTGAATGTGTTAATTTACTCCAGGGAAAGATCATGGGTTTGTGTAATAGAAGGCTGTCTTCGAGATAGCCCCTTCTGGACTTGCTCTTTTCCAGCATAGTAGGAAGGAAAGTGATAAAGGAGCAGGTCTCTCACTTCCCCCCACTGCATAACAAATTTAAGTTTCTGATGGTTTAAGACAATCTCGCTCTCCTTTCTGTGTCCTTCCCCCTATTTGCATAAGAGATGACATTTTTTTTTCCCACTCATTTGCTAACTGAGGTGATCTCAGGCCCTCAGATACTGTGATAACATAAATCCCACTATAAATACTCCCAGTGGCAGCACACAGAACCGTGGCGATCTTTTTTGGAGCCTGGGCATGTTTTTGGGACACAAAACGCCCTGACCTGTGGAGCTGGAGAGAGCTGCCAACAAGACGTGTCTTCAGCTGGGGTCAGTGGGAGGCTGAATCCGAAAAATCCAAAATCGGAGGCGGATGGAGCGTGTCAGCAAAGCCCCTTTTGCTCCGCTGACTGTTTTGTGTTGATTCCTTGGTTTCTGCTGTTGTCACTGCCGTCTAATTTAAGGCATTGCTGTTAAATTAAAAGGCATGATTGACTGACTGGCATCTGAGACACATTGCAGCTGTCAGCTGCAAAGGCAAACTCTGCATCGGGATGCAAATCTCCCCGAAGATCAGGGGCGTTTGGACGAGGTGTCTACATGGAGCCCTCTCAGTTAATCTGCGGGAGGAAAGACCTCTTCTTTTGGCGTCTCTGCTCGAGATTCAGAGCAAGAAATGCCAAGCATGAGCTCGCTGGTTGATTCCGACCATCTTGAAGTCTTTTCCATTTAACTGGAGAATTAAAATGCATTGGGTCAGCCTTGCATGAAAACTAATTTGTTTTAGTAGCTGATCATGATAAGAACTGACTGAGGAGGATCAAAAAGCTCTTTAGAAGCTGGATTAAAGGCCTCCCTGGATGACAGTCTCCGTGGCTCTCGAGCTGGTCCCACGAGCCTCAGGTGCAACAGCAGCTTTGAAAAAAAAACTCCTGCCAGGAGCCAGGAGTGTTCTCCAAAAATCAAAACCACGAGTTAAAGCTCGCCCTGTGATTGAGGTGACAGCTGCTGGTGGTGATGGGAACCTCTGGAGGTGGAGGCCACTCCAGTTAGAGGGAATAAAGGGCAAAGCGAGAGGAGCCTGCGGGTCTGCGAGGCTGGAGCTGAGCAAAACTCCCCCAAGTGGGAAAGGGGTTGGTGGGTGTGTGACCTTCAGAGGAGTCAGTGCCTTTGAAAAGCAGAAACCCTTCACAGAGCAGTTGCAGCAGACTCATTATTTCTGGATTAAGGACAGATGGCAACTCAACCCGCATCGATCAGCGGGGTGCAGCAGTCGGTGGGAGCTGATGAAACAGCAACTCCAGGGGCAGAAGGGACTTGTCTGCAAAGGGTCCCATTAACTTCAGTGAGAGTCTGGGCTGTGTTTCATGTGGGTTGTTTGCTTCCCAGCACCAGAAGGGTCTCCTCCAGTGAAATGTAAGAAGGGAGTTGTGTGGTGAACAACGGGGGGGATGGATGAGTTTTCTAGAAGGTAGAGAGCCCAGGAGGGTTGTGTCAGCTCAACAAGCAGAGACTGAGGGATGAACTGAGTGATGGGGCTGTTGTGCAACTACTGCAGTGACCACACCCCACCTTGTGCCTCTTCTGCACTGGGCTGGAAGCATCCATGGGTTGTGGAGCTCAGCTGCTCCACAGCCACTGCAGGTCATTCCCTGCACAGAACCGAAGAATCCTTAAGGCTGGAAAAGACCTTTAAGGTCACCAAGTCCAACTGTCAACACAGCACCGCCCCCATGTTCACCACTGACCCACGGCCTTAAGTGCCATCCAAACCTACAGGTCCTCTGAACACCTCCAGGAATGGTGACTCCACCACTTCCCTTGGCAGCCTGTTCCAACGCTTGACAACCCTTTCAGTGAAGAAATTTTCCCTAATATATAATCTAAAGCTCACCTTGGCACAACCTGGGGCCATTTCCTCTCATCTTGTCACTTGTTCCCTGGGAGAAGAGGCTGACCCCCTGCCTCTGGGTACAACCTCATTTCAGGGAGTTGTAGAGAGTGAAAAGGTCTCCCTTCACCCTCCATGTCTCCAGGCTGAACTCTCTCAGCTCCCTCAGTGACTACCTTGTTACCCAGCCAGCCCTTTCCACCAGCCAGATCCTTCCAGAGTGGGCAGAAGAGCCCAGTGTTGTGCTCATGGCACAGCATTTCCCCCCCCTGAAAGATGGGATGAGAATAACTTCATATAATAGACCCTTAACCACTTATTTACAGCTCCACTAAAAAAGACAAATCACCTGAAACAGTGAATGACTAGACCTAGGAAAAGAAGGAGGATTTCAAAAGGTTTATCTGACAGCCAATAAACAGGATAAATAACATGCAGCATTTAGTTTGTCAGGACCATGGTACAACCTGATGATAAAAAAGGACTGCTCCATAAAGTGGGGAATACCTTTTTCTGGGCTATAAATGCCTGTGTTGATTTAGGAAGTGCTCTGGTACTTCTCTAACTCCTCTTTAGTACTCACAAATGGGATGGAAACTGAGGAATAAGGAGAGGAAGGAAGTTATCTGTGCTCAACCTCAAAAAGAGATCTCATTCCAGTTAAAGATTTGAGGTCATGGTGGTTTTTATCTTATTTTGACTGGTTCTGCCACTGCTGAGGATAAGCTGAGCAAGAGTTAACCCCTCTGCTCCGCTCTGGTAAGACCCCCCATGCCGTGCTGATCCAGCCCTGGGATCTCCAGCACAGGAAGGACATGGAGCAGCTGGAGAGAGTCCAAGGGATCAGAAATCAAGGGATGGAGAAGCTCTGCTGGGAGCAAAGGCTGGGAGAGCTGGGATTGTTCAGTCTGGAGAAGAGAAGGCTTTGGGGTGACCTACTTGTGGCCCTGCAGTATCTGAAGGGGGCTACAAAAAAAGATGGAGAGAGACTTTGGAGAAGAGCATGGAGTGACAGGACAAGGAGGAATGGCTTCAAACTGAAACAGAGTAGGTTTAGATGGGATATTGGGAAGAACTTCTTTATTAGAAGGGTGGGGAGGCCCTGGCACAGATTGCCAAGAGAAGTTGTGGCTGCCCCATCTCTGGAAGTGTTCAAGGTCAGGTTGAATTGGGCTTGGAGCAACCTGGGATAGTGGAAGGTGTCCCTGCCCATGGCAGGGGATTGGAACTGTGTGATCTTTATGGCCCCTTCCAACCCAAGCCATTCTGTGATTTAAGAAGTCACAGAATGGCACCTGCACTATCCCTCTCTCTTTCCTGTAGTGAGACCAGGCAGCACCTATTTCTATATATATTTTAGGGCGTCAACATCATCATAGTGGTTTCTATCCTGAAAAGCAGACCTGTTTGAATAACCCATCATCAAACTGGGGACACCACGACATCCAGTGAATCTGGGTAACCAGTGTGTGTATTTTACCTACAGACACAACATAAAATAACCTCTGAAGACACTGGAGCAATTAGACATTTTGTCTCAAAAAAAACATCCCAAGGAAATAAATCCCAACCCCACCCAAGGCTTGTGTGGAGGTGCTTTCTGCCTAAACCCAACCCTGACCTGCAAGGGAGTGAGAGCAAGGAAAGACATCCTGAAAAGGGCAAGCAAAGTGTTGATTATCTCCTAAAGGTGTTTGGTTACAGATATCCTATTGATCAGCTCAAGGCAGGCATCAGGATACCTCCCATTATGCCAATGGCTTCTCCCGTAACTGAAACACAATCTGTGTCCCAGCAGGAAACAGGAGAGACAAGCCTGCTTTCCTAATGCTGTTTAGAAAAGGAACCAGCACACAAAGTGACTTCTGAGGGAAGGACAGTCTCCTTCAAGGTCAAATGTTCGTTGTGTGCCAATAACAACTCCATCCTCATGCTGCTGTCGGGATCTCTGAGCTCCTCGCCGGCACGTTCACTACCCTCCATTTCCATCCTGCTCCATTTTCCCACGTTATTCTCATTATTAAGTAACTGAGCAGCTTCCATGACCATCACCAGTGTAAATGTTGCTGAGCACGTGTTTATTTTCACTCTGCCTTGGGAGGAAACGCCAGAGCTTGGTGGTAGCAGAAGTGGGAACTCGCAGCTTTGTGCAGGTGGATGAATATTGTCCCGTCCCTGAGCAAGGGGGTGCTGATCTGGCACCTAGTTGGGCTTGTTTCCTCCAGAGAGAGCTGGTGTCCTGCCTAGAGGGTGTAGGGAGCAGCTCAGATCACAGCTTCGATCTCCACTGCCTCAGAAAGAGCAACACAAGGTGGGCTGAGTCAGCTCAAGTGCATCTTCTGCATCTCTGAATTCTCTGGCTGTTGGCAAGGGGAAAAACAAAGGGGCTTTATTTCGTTTTTATTTTAAAAAGCAGCATTTATCTTTTTTTTTTTTCCCCAGTGTTTCCTGCCTTCAAAAAAACTGCATCTTTAGCTCATTATCTTCCTCTGTGCCTGGGCACAGCACACAGCTGAATTTCCTGGACCCGAGGCATCTCCAAGGGTAGCTGTGGGTAATGAGAGAATTCGCAGCAGGAAAAGCAGCCATAGGAAAGTGGCCACCTCTGGGATGAAGGGCCACCCCTGGTCCTCCCCGTGAGGTGGACAAACGATGGGGCAGAACAGCCAGGCAGCTGAGGCTTATTTTAGCAGATTTTAGCTTGCTGCACACGGGCCACGAGGAGCAAACAGAGCACTGAGGGATGTGACAGCTTATCCATCACCTGAAGGGCCTGGATGATCCCCTGCTGACTTTTTACAACCCCAGACCCAGCTTTGCTTGGCTCCCTGCAGGTGTTTTAACTGTGGGAGGCAGGCCAGACTCACATGGTCTTCACGGTCCACCCTGCCATCTGCATTTATGGACGTTCCACCAGGGCTGGTCGTTCCTGGCAACAAGCTGGGAAGAAGGAGGGTGGAGAAGCTGCAGAGGCTCAGCATTTCCCTTCTGCAAAGTGGCAGGATCATCCCTGCAGCAGGAGTTTGGTGGATCCATCACCTGTCAGGGCTGTAGCTGGTGGCAGGAGGGGGAAAAAGCTGAGTGTTGCTGACATGGCTGGGAGAGGAGACTAAAAAGCATCTTCATCTCATGGTGCTCACGGGTTGCTCTTCCGCATGGGCTCTGCAAGGGTGCTGGAGGGGAAAATCATTCCCCTACCAAAGCTGTCCTCGAGAGTGGTGCCTCTCTGTGGCTGGTCTGCACTGTGGGGAAAAGGAGCAGCCTTGGGTCGTAGAACTCCCACCCTTATCCCCTCCCAGCTCCCTGGTCTTCACACAGTGTTTGTTGGGGGGAAGAGGAAGGAGACACAACCTCACTGATGCTGGATTTGCATCCTGAAGTGGTTTCTACTCGTGTCTTCTGGGGTTAGAAGACAACAGGACACAAAATGGGCAGGAGATCTTGTGACAGGGGGCTCTAGAGCAGGACTAGTCAAATCATAGAATCATAGAATATCCTGAGTTGGAAGTGACCCATAAAGGATCACTGAATTCCAGGACAGCCCCGAGAATCCCACCACGTGCCTGAGAGTGTTATCCTAACCCTTCTTGAGCTCTGGGAAGGGAAATAGGGAATAACTGAAGAAAAGTCAACACAGAGGCAATGCTTTTCAGTTCATCTCTTATATCTTGACTTTCAGGTGGTATCAGTCTCTTCTCCCAGGCCACCACCAGTAGGACACGAGGGCACAGCCCTGAGCTGTGCCAGGGGAGGTCTAGGTTGGACACTGGGAAGAAGTTCTTCACAGAGAGAGGGATCAGACCTTGGGATGGGCTGCAGGTGTTGAAGCAGAGCCTGGACTAAGTGGCACTTAGATGTCTAAGGTGGGGTTGGGTCACAGGTTGGACTCGGCGATCTCAGAGGTCTTTCCCAACCCAGTTGATTCTGCGACTCTGTGGCTTCCTGGGCTACCCCGTGGTGCCAAGAACCACCACTTTTAGAGACCCCCGAGCCTCTGGGGCTTGGCAGCGGGTGCACTGCAGGCTCTGCCGGGCCGGCCTTGCCTCGCCCTCCTCACCGAAGCTGACGGGGCTTTTCTGGATTTTGCCCAGGTGGTTGGAACTCGTGGTCGGCTTGGGGCGACTGCACCAAGGACTGCGGGGGCGGCCTCCAGACCCGCATGCGCTCCTGCAAACCCCTTCCCAAGGAGGGCCTCGGCTGCGAGGGAGTCCTGGAGGAGGGTCGGCTGTGCAATAGGAAGGCGTGCAATAGTAAGTGCAG
Organism: Lophotriccus pileatus; assembly: GCA_035583135.1. Classification (NCBI taxonomy): domain Eukaryota; kingdom Metazoa; phylum Chordata; class Aves; order Passeriformes; family Tyrannidae; genus Lophotriccus; species Lophotriccus pileatus. The sequence goes on from JAWWES010000081.1 coordinate 148,862,020, forward strand.
GCATGTTCCCTTCGCATGTCCCTCTCTCTTCCCAGGAGGAGGAGCTTGGCCGATAATTTGGGATGCTCCAGGGAGCTGCTGGAGGCTCGTGTTGGAGCGGCAATCCCAGGGGAGCACGTGGATGAGGCTGTGCATGGCCCTGCCCTGCCCTGCCCTGCCTGCCCTGCATGCACACGTCGTCCAACACGCCTGCACATCCAGGCCTTCAGCCCAAACATTAGGGGTTCATCCATAGGAATCTGTAAAGCAAGGCGTGCATCAGGTTTTCGGGTGCTGGCAGTAAATCTGCCACCGACGGCAAAACACCCGTCCCTAAAGACATTGCTTTGAGTTGGAGCCTCTCTCCCACAGAGTTAAGGCAGGAAGCTGAGAGGGTTTCTCTTTTGCTTCTCTTTTGCTTCTTCTTTGCTTCTTTTTGGGTTTAGTCCAAGAGCAGTGATCCCGTCCCTCTCTTTTACACAATGAAACCCACGGTGTCAGGATGTGGAGAAAGATTAGAGAGACAAAAGGAAGGGACTCAATGAGGCAAAGGCTTTGGTGGGTGCTCCACTCTCCTCCTGCAATGAATCCTCCTCCCAGCTCCTCTTCTCCAGGGAGCAGGGGACAGGTTGTCAACACCAGTCACGTATCAATGGGTGAAGCTCCAGCACTCTCATCCCCAGTTCTTCTTTTCCATCAGCTGAGCTGGGAGGGGGACGAAGAGGAAAAACCAACAGCAGACTCAGCTCAGCTCAGCAAATGCAAGCAAATGGCTGATTATGATTATTCCCTTCTTTTTATTTCAAATTCATGGTGGAGAATGTTTGAACAACTCCTCTGACTAGTCAAATAACTAGGGAAAGTTCAACTGTCTTCAAAGGCTGGGAAGTATCTCCTGATAAAGGGAAAGTTCAAATAAAGGGACATAAATATATTCCTCTAATAAGGGCTAAAATGATTTCATGCATATTTTAACATTTCCATACATTTAAAATATGTTGCAATTAGGCTTTCTTTTTTCTTCTTCTTCTTCTTCCTTAATGAAACCTGGGATACTGAATTTCCTCTCCTTGACTCACAGTTGCTGATTTCCCTCTGAGGTTTGCCCACACAAGGGATATTTGATCCGTGCCCCCATGCTTGCTGGTGACTTTGCTGTTCTAACAGAGCTGTGGATTGAGGTGGTGAGGGTGGGAGTGCAAGGACGTGGAAACTGGTCCTGAAAGACACTGGTGGGACTGAATGGAGCTGGTGGAAGGGCCACACCAGTCCTGGTGGGCAATGGTGTGAAGCAGAAGAAGGTGAGGATGGCGCTGTGGGTGGGTAGAGGGGGGATCTGCATTGTTTGAACGTGGGGGCACAAGGGACAACAGGCAGAAAAGCTCCTTAGAGAGCCCCTCATGTACTGGACAAACTAGAGGGGACCCAGGTCCCCAGATTCTCTTTGCAGGACACCCATCCTCATCCTTAACCATCTTCCAAGCCCCTGATGGATTCTTTCATGTCCTTCTTGGTCTTTGGCATGGCAGAATGGACACTGTTTTCCAGGTCCAGCCTCACCAGAAGTGAGCAAGGGGCATAACATCTTCTCTTGATCTTCCCCAGGGAGGAAACTCTGGCTCTTCTTCGTGATAGTTCTTCTGAGCTTGGAGGGATGAAGTGGGATGGTGGACAGCCACGGAACCTGGAAGTGTGGGTTGGATTTCCAGCTCCTCTCATTGCAGGGAGTACAGCAGTGAAGGATAAATCCTTCCTTACTCACTGGTTACTCACTCATTTCTCCAGAACACCACATTGATAAATCCCAAGAGCAGCAAATTCTGATTGTGCCCCAGAGGGGCTCTGATTCAATAAATTATTTCACTCTTGTTTCCCTGTCCCCTTTGCATTACATTCCCAGTCAATTCCTACTTCAAATCACAATGAGATCAGTTCAGCTGAGATTCTTTGGGAAGAAAGGATCTTGAGCTAAGTGGAAAGCCCTAGTCTGGAAAGAGAGCACACCCACAGAGTGGGGCAGGAAAAACTGGTTTATTCCCTTGAAATAAATAAGTCAATTCTGATGAATTGTCCCAAGATCCTCTTTGGAGACAAACTGCTGAGCCCCCTTGTGATAATTCCATGCTGAGAAACATTTGAGGGAAGATGTGAGCAGTAAATCTTTCAAGAAGACTTGTCCATGCACACCTTGAGGTCTCTGTCCCACCTCAAAACAAACCTGTACCTCTTCATACCTCCCAAAACTGTGCATTTGTCTCTGAACTCACCTCTCAGTGAACCTGTCCCTTGTTGCCTTTGCCCAAGGATTTGCACTTCTGACCCAAGAAGGGTTTCTAATTTCTTTTTTTTTTTTTTGCATGTATTTTTTCCTTCTCTTTGCTTTCATCTGCACCAAAACCTAAGAGGATTTAAAAGCAGGCTAGAAATCCTGTTTTAAATGTGTCACTGTTATTTTCATATTGACTTTAGCTCATAGATTTGTTAGGGATGAGTAGGAACTTTGTTCTTTCACTGGAACTGTTATTTTCCTAAGTGTTCACTACATATTGCAGTTTAAATAGGTCCTATTTTGTTTTAATTAAAAAGAAAGAAAAAGAAAAGAAAAAAAAAAAAGGAAAAGAAAAACTGACTGGAAGAAGAACTTTATCCTGATTTATTCAGCATTTGAGTAGCTTGTAATAATGCCTAAAGCAGCTTCCCAGGTATTGTGGAGTAGCTGAGATCTTAATTTTCTAGTAGAAAAAACCCCCACTCTTTTCCTTGACCAAAAGGTCTGACAAAACAACACAGGGATTAACACTGATATTTTCCTCTTTGCTGTGGAAATAAACTGAAACTTGTCCACTGAGAAGCTGCTGACCAAGCAAGTTGTGTCAGAATAACACAGATACCATCATAACCTTGGAAACAAGGGCAAACCCATCCCTTTTCTTTGACTTCTCCTTTCTTGCTTCTGCCAAGGTGCCTCAGAATCTGATAGATAATTAGCAAGATTTAGCTGTCTATTTGGATCTCCAGCACCTGGGGCAGGTTCTCAGTGAAAACAGCTTTGAGTGCTGACACTCAGCCCCCTGGAGCTGCTGAGGTGAACTCTGCTGGAAGATCTTGGAGGGTTTCACTGGTTGTTTTATTTTGCCTGGGCGTGGAAAACGCTGTAAAGGGATTTAGTCTTTCTTGTCATTGTCTGGAGGCCAGACAAAGGTCTGATGGTTGAAATCAGTGCCCAGGGGTGGCTGAATGACTCCACAGGCACCACTTTCATGTGGTCTTCCTGGTTTTTTCCACTCATTCTGGCCACCACCTCTGCTGTTTCATGCTTTGGAGTGTCTGGCTGGGTGTCCTCCTGGCTAAATTTCCCCAGGGATACCCAGTGACAAGTGAGCCAGGTAAGTCGTCCACGGGCAAAACCCAAAAGATGTGACACACTGAGGAAAAACTGTGTTGAAGGCTCATCCCAAACTGGAAAGGGAACTTGGT
>JAWWES010000081.1:148866922-148881726 GCA_035583135.1 Lophotriccus pileatus
GGAGCTGCTGAGGTGAACTCTGCTGGAAGATCTTGGAGGGTTTCACTGGTTGTTTTATTTTGCCTGGGCGTGGAAAATGCTGTAAAGGGATTTAGTCTTTCTTGTCATTGTCTGGAGGCCAGACAAAGGTCTGATGGCTGAAATCAGTGCCCAGGGGTGGCTGAATGACTCCACAGGAACCTGGCTGGGTGTCCTCCTGGCTAAATTTCCCCAGGGATACCCAGTGACAAGTGAGCCAGATAAGTTGTGCACAGGCAAAACCCAAAAGATGTGACACACTGAGGAAAAACTGTGTTGAAGGCTCATCCCAAACTGGAAAGGGAACTTGGTCTGGCAACAGCAGCTTGGCTTAGGCAGAGCCTTTTTTTTTGTGGCAGCTCAAGAGACACAATCTGAAGGACAGCACTCAGCTTTTAGTGTAATTCTGATTTTTCCTTGCTAGAAGGACCAGAGACTACACCCCCAGAACGGGGCAGCACAAACTGATTTATTCCTTTGCAATAAATAAGTTAATTCCAATTAATTGTCCCGAAAGCCTCTTTGGAGACAAACTGCTGAGCCCTGTTTTGATGCTTTCGTATCTGAGAATCACTGAGAGATATTTTCACGAGCCTCAGATGTTCAAATCAAAATGCTTTTGGGTGATTGCTGGTGTGATTGCCATATATCCAGTGGCCTCCAAAATGACCCTCTTCTACCTCCACCAAGACCTTGGCTTTCAGGGGTTCTTGCTGATTCTGTCTTTCCCTAATTTACTCTTTAGCAGCTTCCAGAGGCCCCAAAAACTCCACAGCCACCACTCTTCCTTTCAGTTTTACTACACTGAGATTCATTCAGCCACTAGGCCTGGTTGGCTTTAATTTGGATGGGAAACAACCATGCAGACTGGTATCTGTCGGGGAGCAAAGGAAATCATTCCTCTCCTTCAGGACCGGGATCGGTCATTTGGAGATCTCAGTAACGAGGAGCCCCAAATAACTGGTGAGAGGAGGCTCAGGGTGCCAGGGTGTCTCTTTTGTCTTTCTTTCCTTCTGTCCTGTGTCCTACTTCTCTGAGCATCCATCCACGCTCACTGACTGCTTCTGGGATACTCAATGCCCAGTTTTCTTTGTCACCTTCCTTGTTCTGGGTGTCTGGAAAATCCACCCAGGCTCCACATCTCCTCCTTGGTGCCTGGCCCCACTTTCTCCTCCCAGCCTCTGGGAAGCCTCTGGGATTTAGTGCACGTGGAGGTTTTGTGTGCTCTTGTGGTTTGTGAGATTTCACCAAGAGGATGCAAATCAGAGCAGATGAAGGTGCGTGGGTATAGCCAGGCTCGGGTGGTGGGAACGGAGCAGGGTTTGTGAGAAGTCCCAGATATGGGACTAATTTTAAGTTGTCTCCCAAGCAAACTCAAAAAAAAAAAAAAAGGTATTGGAAAACTAGTTAGAGGTTGGTGGTTGTTTTGTTTTGTTTTTTTTTTTTAATTGAATCTCACACAGGAAAGTCTCATGATTTTCAGCTAAAAAAAAACCCACAGTATTTGAGAGGTTTCTATTCCAGTTAAAAGCCATATAAAAACAAGGTGTATGCAAATTCCAGGGTGTTTGTGGCCCTGATGTCCAACTGTCAGTGTCTTTCCCCTCAGGATGGCAGGGGGGTGACTGCCCCATCCCTCCCCTCCAGCCAGCAATCACTCAGTGCTGGGAAGGTTTGGAGGAGTCGGTGTGTTCAGTCCCTTCATTCCTCAATTGCTTTCAGGCAACAGTGATGGCAAATAATACAATTTCACAAACTCTTCCATGATCCAAACTGCTGAATATAAAGCTCCTGGCAGGGACTCTCTGAATCATTCCTCTCCCTCCTCTGCTTTCCCTTTTTGGATGGCAATAAAGACTCCTGCCACCACTCTGAAGCTTCATTAACCTTTATTAATTTTCTCAGGGTTCCGGGATCAAATTTGTCACCATTTCATCTCTTGGCAGTTCATACTTCTTGAAAAGATGTCTGATTGTTTTACCTCCTTGGGGGGAAAAGGTCCTCTGTCTGGTACTTGCTGTTTGGAAACAAATTGGCTGCCAGATCACAGATTACTCGAGCTCAGCTCTGCTCTCTGCTGTTCCGTGTGACTCCCGTGGAGTCAGCTGAGCTCTCCTGATTTACAGCAGGCGCTGCTGGTGGGTGGGATTTGGTTGTTGTTTCTCTCTTCACCAGGGAGGGCACGTGTCAGGATTGCAACGCACCCAACAACACGGAGAATGGGAATTTTAGTTTCCCCCCGTGGCAAATTCAGGGCTGATCCACACGGGGTGATGAAAATGGAAAGCTGGCAGAGGATGGGTTTGGAAGAACATGGGTGAGAGCTGTCAGTTGGGAGTTAAATGCCTTTGATTCACAGTGGATGCATTATTTACCTTCTGAACTCAGCACCATGGTCTCTGTGGGAGATTTCCAGTTAGGACACAGGGGTCAGGAGTTCCTCTCTTCCACTGAGCTGGAAAGGTTCCCAGCCACAGCTCTGCTGGGACTTCGTTGATGCCAGACTTTCATCTCTCCTTGTTGCTGGTGACAGGGTATAGAGTCTGACAAGGAGACATCCTTCTGAGTTATCCCTTTCCTTTTCACCTGCCCTCACCTGCCTGCTCCACTCAGCATTTTCTGGCCCCTCTACAGACCATTTCTGGCCCCTCGACAGTGCATTTCTAAGTAGATCTTCGCTGCAAGGCAGAATTTCCCACCAAAAATTATTGCCAGTCACCACCATAAACCTTGGAACGTGACTGGGGAGGGTGGCATTCAGTGCCAGCACGTCTGACTGAAAAGGTGAATCCTCCACCAGCGCAGCAAGGAGTACAGATACCCTAGAAAAATCATTGCAATCGAAGCCCAGACATAAGGGATCATACTCTGCACTGAGAAATAAGGGGTGGAGCTGCCACCCAGCCCGAGTCCCTCAGGCTGGCTTGGTGCTAAATTTCGGGAATCACTGGTGGCCCAGGGGTGTTGGGGTTGGCAAGCCGGTGGTGGTGGCAGGTGGCTGTTGTTTATACGTGTAACCTTTGTAGTGAAAGATCTTGCAGAGTGAACCAAGGTGTATTTACATGACCCATTACCTTGCCATAGCCAATGGACGCTATAATTCCAGAAGCCAATCGCTGAGGTCCACAGATAACAGAAAGCGAGAGGACCCTGACGATCTGCAGCACTACGGGTACCCTGCACCTCAAATAGGTAAGCTCTGACCTCCCCCAGCAGCCCCTGGAGCTGGCCCTGCCTGCTCCCTGCACTCCCTGGCTCTCTGATTCTCTCTCCACTGTTCCAATGACCCCCCTAACCATCACTTTCCCCCCACCCCCCACCAGGTTACTGCAGGGGAAACTCTCCCCCAAACAAGTGCTCATCACCCAGTTTGTTCCCATTCCATCGCCCTGCAGGGTTTTGTGTTGGTGCCACCAGCCAGAGGAGTCAAAAAGGGTTAGACACAAAGCCACACATCTCACAGACCGCTCCTCGTCCCCCTGCCTGAGCCTCACACATCTGAGCCACTGCTTTGTGTGCACTATCTAAGCAGCCACGGTTCATGAAGCCAAAGCTGACCTTACTGCAATGCAGGGGGGTTGGAATGGGATGATCTCGAAGGTCCCTTCCAAGCCAAACCATTCAGTGGTTCTGTGATTCAATCTGGAAAGGTTCTGTGCTCCCCCTTCGTGGCTTCGTTCCCTGGCAGGATCTCAGGACATCATGGGTCTTGGGCAAAGCAAGGTGTGCTGAACCCGGCCACAGGTCACAGTCATTGCCCAGTGACCTGGCAAGCATTTTGTGCTCTAGAAAGGCTTCAAAGAAGTGATTCCATTACAAGTGAGAGCGGGTCATGTTCTGGTGTAGATCAGCTGCGCTCCATCCAGCCCAGCAGGACTTTCCCGTGGTACAGCAGTGAGCAGTGTCAGGAGTCCTGTGTGGGGTGGAGGGTCTGGGTGTGATCAGGCAATTTTGGGGGTTGTGGCTTTCAGCACAAGGCAGGAGATACTCTGAGTTTTCTTGCTACCCTCCAAAAAAAATGCTCCCTCCAGTGGGAGCAGCTCCACCGTCTGGAGGATCTGTGGCAGCTGGCAAAAGGCTGCAGGAGAGGGAGGACGTTTGCACCACTGTAATCTGGTGAATCTCAGCTCAATCTCTCAGTCTCACTTGGAGGAAGAGAGGGCACTGTTGTTCCTGCTCTGCCTGGTCTCAGGTGCTTCCTCAGAGCTCTCTTCCAGCCTGTAGCTTAGCCATCAGCTTCATGGCTTGGCATTTCTTCCTGCTGTGCAGCTGGATGCTGGATCTGGGCTCAGTGACATCTCTGTTAACTCCCTGCCGTGGTGGGCACTGCTGGAGCATGGCTGGCTTAGGCTGTGCTATCCCCGAATGCAGCATGAGCTGGGAGATGTGCACTGTCCTGCTGCAAAGCTTCCCACATTCCTGTCACTGTCCCAGGAGCACCAGCTACAGCCAAGTTGTTCCAGGAAATCAGGATGGAGATGGAGAGAGCAGTCAGAGGGTACAGTCCAGCCAGGGATTAGAGGGAATCTTTAGCTGGGGATGGCAAAGCAAAGCCCCCACTTTCCCTGGCTGTGGGCACAGTTTGCAGGGGACAAGCCTTGTCACTTCAGCTCAAATAAAAAAATCATGCCGTCCAAAAAAGGACTAGGGGTGAGGGGACAGCACTGGCCAGTTGAAGAGCAGCATTTTCTCCTGCCAGCCCTTCCTCTCCCTGGTGCCCAGGTCCTGCTGGCCCACAGGCTCTGGCACAGCCGTGCTGCCGCTGCTGCTGCCCACGTGTCTCTCCCAGCAATAGCACAAGAGCGAGATCCAGCCCAGCAGGTCCCTGGCACGGGCCCTCCCAGCTCAGACTGCTTCCAGGAGGACTTTGCCAGCAGCAGAGAGGTGTCTTGCACGGGGAGAGATGTCAGATTGACAGACAAGGCCACGTCAAAGAGGGATCCTGGCGGAGGGACGACAGGGATGTGCCGCTCCATTAGTGCTCAGGGAAGGAGTGTCATGGAGAAGCTGCAGGCACTGATGGGGACACACACAGCCAGCTGTGCTCAGTTACTCCCAGGGCTGGCTAGGAGCTGGAAAGGATCCTGGAATGCAGTGGTACATCCCCGTGGAGTGACATCCAGCGTGTCTCGTTCTGCGGCACCTGCTGGACCCTCTCCAGCGGCTGCAGCTGGATCTGTGGGAGCAACAAGGGACATCTTCCCGCTTCAGGTGGGGTACTGACCCCTGTAAAATCATTTGGGACACTCCTGGTCATCCCCAAGCTAGTCTGGAGCATCACAGCACTAATCAAAGGTCAGCCCTACAGAGGCAGCAACCTCAGGCACATCGTGATGGAGGGCAGAGCAAGGCCCCTTCTCCTCTGGGGGTGGGGACAAATTTGGTTGAGTGCATCAGGGGTTGGAGCACCTCTGCTCTGGAGACAGGCTGAGAGAGCTGGGACTGTTCAGCCTGGAGAAAAAAAGGCTCTGGAGAGACCTCAGACTTCCTTCCAGAGTCTAAAGGGGCTCCAGGAGAGCGGGAGAGGGACTTTGGATGAGGGCATGGAGTGACAGAACGAGAGACAATGTCTTTAAGTTTGCATATTAGCAAAGAAATCTTCATTATGAGGGGGGATGAGACACTGGAACAGGTTTCCCAGAGAAGCTGTGGCTGCCTCATCCCTGGAAGTGTCCAAGGTCGAGTTGGACTGGGCTTGGAGCAAACTGGGACAGTGGAAGGTGTCCCTGCCCATGGCAGGGGGTTGGAATGACATGGTCTCTTAGGTCCCTTCCAACCAAATCATTCCATGATTCTATGATCTCTGGCAGGTCTATTGTAACACAGCACTGAGCTGTACTAAGTGGCTTTCAAAACCAACGAGCATGGTAGACTTCTTGCCATTACATGCAAAAAAAGAGAGCCAGGATCCACTTCTGGGATGAATAACTGGAATATGCTTCATCCAGCAATTTGTACTTGCTGTCAGACCCACAGGAGTGCAGAAATTCTTCTCATCCACAGTTTTGATGATGGGCAATATTCTGCTCCTCCTGAGTGGAGAATGAGACAGCCTGTCTCATGCCTGAGAGGGTCCAGAACTGGGTCTCACATGGTTTGAAAATTAGTTGAATTTCTGCAAGGCTTGAGACTTAGTCTGGGTGCAACGTCCCAGTAGACTGAGATAAATTGCTTAGTTCAAATGACACCAAACCCAAGGGAGTAACCAGCACTTAGAAAATAAACTGTGTTGTGGGTTTAAAAGCCGGGCATTGGTGCAATGTGAGAGATGATAATTGAGGAGATTTGCCTCTAAGCACAGCCATTTCTGCTGTGAAAGGGCAAAAGCCAGAAGGAATAAAGAAAAGAAAGAGGCAGGAGAGGTGGAATTTGGTTCAAAGGTGCCCTTCACTCATCTCCTGACACAGTAAGTCTTGTCTGAATATGGAGATTGCCAAACTCCACCCAGGTCTGAGTGGGGAGATGGTGAGATGGTTGGGGGGGTGGGCTCTCCAAGCCTTGAGGTGCTGATGGAGGAGGCCCCTGTGTCTCTGCAGGCTCCCTCTGTCCCACCTCTGGCTTCCCAGAAACACTTTGGGGCACAAAACGGGAGTGTTTCACTGCCAAAATCCCCCAGCTCATTGTCATTGAGGGACTGGGTACTCTGAGTGCAGGTGCTCGGGACGTTCCTCAAGGCTGATGGAGGGTATCCAACAAGAACTGGAAGGATAAAACACACACTGTCCCCCACACATCCCAGAGAAAGACCAGTGGTCCACGACATCCCTCTAACTGGAAACAACTGGGCAGATTAATGGCACAAAACACTAAAGCAGAACAGTATTGAGCAACTTTGGCTTAATGAACAACAAATGTCATTATTATCATTACAATGGCAGAGATGGGGTAGGGAAAGACTCATCCTCACCTCCACCTCTTTCTATGTCCAGCCAATAAATGAAAGCCTGTCCATTTTACAGCAAAGCCAGGTCTTCCTCTTCACTTCCCCCCCTCAACAGGCAGGTATTAGTTCCCTAGGCTGCAATTAGTGGGCATATATTTAATTCCCAACAGCCTGAATGACAGGAGACATTCAAAGTAGACGTGCTGAAAAGCAAACCAAGCAACACAGATAACTACCCAAAATCCCAACGAGTATCTGGATGAGGCACACAAACACTTGAAATCCTTCACAAAATTCCACAGCACATGGAAAACAATAGTAAATAAAGACCCCCCAGCTCGAGGAAAAAGCCAGACATGCACAGCTTTAGGCAGCATTGGGCAGTTTGGTGGTCTCCAACCCTTATAACCCAGCTCTGTGCTGACCCTGCTTTTCATACGGCTGGTTTTTAACTCTCACCGAGATCTCAGGCTGAGATCTCCGACCTCAGAGCCTCTCTCACGCTCCACCTTTGCAGCTCAGCAGAGCATCTGCTGCCCAGCTTTCTTTGGGAACGGGGTGGTGGTGCGGGGTAACACATCCCAGTGCTGGATGCAGCCCAGGCTGTGCTGTTTCTGTGACCCTGAAGTCCTGCTTACCTGTTTCACCCAGCTCTGTGATACTTCTGACACCATCCACAGTCTGCCAGATGCATCTGTCTGGGACGTGACACGGTGTGGTCTGATGCTCTGTAGAACTCGTTGCTAGAAGGGGATTGCCCCTCTGTGATGCATCAGAGATGTGCTGGTGTTTATTTGTGCCATATGCCTGTGTACTTATACATACCAAATGTTGCATTCCAGGTTTATCATGTGTAATTATTAGCAATCCATGGAAAAGCTGAGAACCCAAACAATGCATGGCTTAATTAAATGAGGCAGAGCCAGCTTTTGTTTTCACGTGGGGAAGAAAGGCATTTTGTCAAGGGTAGGCTCATGCCTATGAAAACTAGTGGAAAACTGTCCTTTCCCAGCCCGTGTAACACTTATGGTGAATTATCTGGAGGTTGTGGCCTGCTGAAGCACCCCCAGCAGGGATATTAGGGACAAAGGGACTATCTCTCATTGCTTTTCACTCTCATTTTTTGCTCAGTGGGGTATTTTCAGTTTCCTTTCCAGTGCTGCCCCAGCAGGTAAGGAGTCAGTGCGACTGTGTGATGCCCTGGGAGAGTCAGCCTCGTCCTTTGTCACGTGCTCAAAACAGATCTCCACAGGCAAAGGAGTTGCTGAGAACATTCTGTGGGATTCCTTCAGCTGACCCTTCTCAGGAACAGTCATCTTCTCCTTTGTGTGCTCCTCCTCTGCCAATCTCCTTTGGCAGGGGCCGTGAGAAGGCAGGGAAAGGAGTTAAATGCTTAAAACTGATCAATTTATGGACACATTTGCTATATCTGACTAATCACTGTTGCCTAATTAGCGCTCTCTCTCAGCAGGGTGTTACATATCCCACATGGCTCTGCAGCGGCTACTCCACCTCGTTATCAGTGGTGGAGCTTGTCCTGCTCAGTGCCTCGATGCTTCCACAACATCCTTAAACTAGGCAGTTGATGGACACATTTGCTATATCTGACTAATCACTGTTGCTTAATTAGTGCTCTCTCTGAGTAGGTGTTACATGTCCCACATGGTTCTGCAGTGGCTACTCCACCTCGTTATCGGTGGTGGAGCTTGTCCCGTCCTTTGATGCTTCCACAACACCCTTCCCTAATTTCCTGTGTGTTTGTGTGCTGTAGCTCTACACACAAAAAAAACCCCCAAACCCTTTAGCCCATTCTCAGCCCTCACCTTTCCTCACCAGCCCCCTCACACCCATTTCTCACACCACCCGTAGGACGCACCGCGCGGCACCGCAGACCTCCCGCGGCCACTGGAGGCTTGGGAATCTCTGCCCTGGAGCTCCAGGTGCCAGGGGGGTCCTCACCTTCTGCTCCAACCCCCACAGGTGACCCTGCAGCAGAGGAGTGGTCCCCCTGGAGCGTGTGCTCGACCACCTGCGGGGAGGGCTGGCAGACCAGGACCAGGTTCTGCGTGTCGTCTTCCTACAGCACCCAGTGCAGCGGCCCCCTCCGGGAGCAGAGACAGTGCAACAACTCTGCCGTGTGCCCAGGTACCCGTGGGCACCAGGGGAAGGGAGATGCGTGGAGGATGGACTGACTGACTGCCCGTGGTATCTCCACTTCTGGAAAACACGGGCACAGGGAAGTTGTGGCTGCCCCGTCCCCTGGCCAGGGCTTGGACGGGGCTTTGAGCAACACTGGTCCAGTGGAAGGTGTCGCTGCTCGTGGCAGAGGGTTGGACTAGATGATCTTTTAGGTCCCTTCCAATCCAAACCATTCTGTGATTCTTGAAGGAAGATGTTTTTTGTTCCCTCTTCCTTTTCTTTTCTTCCTTGAAGCCTCACACAGAGACCCCTGTTAGACCAAGCACCACGAGATGGGCACTTGTTTCACCTGGTGTGGACAATTCCACGCTGCCTAAAGTCCGTGAACACAAGACACCTGCAAGGCAGGTGACCTCTGGGGTATCTCCAATATGGGGCAGACACAGGGAACGTGTCTTTCTAACCTTAAATATCAGCTTTTCAGGGCGAGCTTAAAAAAACCCAAACAAACCATCAGCGAGACCCTTCCCTTGCCTCCAAATAGTGCTTTAACTTTCCTCCCCTTTCTGTTTTGTTTTGGGAAAGAGAAGCACCAGGTGAGTCAGTTGCTCAGATTCCAGCACTGGGCATCACCAGTGCAAAATCAGCACAAAACACTCAGGATGTTGGTAGGTGATGAACTGAGAAATCCATCACCTCTGTTCTCATACTCCTTCTCCTGACCAGCCACATCAAGGTCCAAAAGCAATTCTACAATGGTGAAACCACCACCTGTGGTGAAAACACCATCCATGTCCTTTCCTGTATCCCTTCTCATGCCCAAGGCCTGGTGACAATTAGCTTGGGACACCCTTTCCTGACACTGGGGGATCAGTCACTGTTAGAGACTCATGAAGGACTGGAAAAGTACCTGTTTTTTTGTGTTTCTTCTTTTCCTGAAACGTTATTGATTTGGCATTTGCTTTTCCAATAAATCTGGAAGAGAGGAAGTCCCTCCAGAGAGATCAGTGCATTCTTAGAACATTTGGTCTCTAGAGATTACAGTGACTAAACTTCCATAAATATCTTGGCCAGATTAGATTAGATTAGATTGGTGAAGATTAGATTAATATAAATTAGCAGGCTAATTAGATTAGGTTACCATAGGTTAGATTTCTAATTCCAGGAGTTACCAGTGACGGTTTGAGCACTGTTGGAGCTTGTTGCCCATTCCATTTTACTCTTCCAAATTCTCCCTAGCTTTGCCCCTGTGGTGTCACTGACCTATGACAGTAATCAAGGCTACAACTTTCCTGAAAAGATTTAAAATGTTGCAGCCTTTGAACAATTCAGTGAGAAAATACGTTGAGAGACAGAAATAAGGGTAAGAAGCGAAAAAATGGTGGCGATGATGTTTCCTTAAGTGTAGTGGGGGGTTGTACCTCTCATATTTTACTCAAAAAAGGATGTTTTAGCTCAAAAACCTAAACAAAAGTCAGGTTGAATTCAGACTGCATTGTGATTTATCTCAGAGACTGGGAAGTAGCAGACACTCAGTGTTGAAAATCACAGGATGTTCCCCTTGCACAGCTTCGGGCTGGTTTGCTCTCGGCCTTCCCACGCGTTCCGGGTGGGAAGATGCCGTGCCCTGGGGGCTCCCTCGGGGACAAAACTCACTCCCTCCCGCCTCCCTCGCAGTTCACGGCACCTGGGACGAGTGGTCTCCGTGGAGCCTCTGCTCCTCCACGTGTGGGAGAGGCTACAGGGACCGGACCCGGACCTGCAAACCCCCGCAGTTCGGCGGCAACCCCTGCGAGGGCCCTGAGAAGCAAACCAAGTTCTGCAACATCGCGCTCTGCCCAGGTAAGGACAGTGACAGATTAAACCCCTTCTCCAGCAGGTTTCCCCGGCTCTGGAAATGCCCTCAGACAGCTCAGCCAGGTCCGTGGGTGAGCTCCCAGGAAATACCGCCCAGCCTGCGCTGCCCCGAGGAGGATCCTCTGTAAGGAAAGGGCTCGTTCAAGGAGCAACCCAAAGGTGCTCTCTGGGGTCATTCAGCTCTGGTTTGTCTTAGGCTCAGTTTTACCCTCTGTAATCTCTCCCAGAGGACACGTTACACGGGTTGGATCTATTTCCAAGGCCAGCTTAAGCTTCTCACCTGTTCTGTCCACCGAGTGGTTTAAAGTTATTTTGCCCGTGCTTATTGTTGTGCTGGATTTAATTAATAGTTCTACTTCCTTGTAATATATGTGCATTAATTCATTATATATGCAAGTTTAATTCACTACATATTAAAGTTTTCTCTGTAGCTGGTCCTGCTTTGGGCAGTGAGATGGACTAAGACTCCTGATAGCCTTCCATACCAAATTTTTCATACTTCTAAGCACCTTTTCCCTGCCCCTAGATTTCAATTCCAGATGCCTCCCCCCTGAGTTTTGCATTGAAACCCCAGAAAGAACCTCAAGATGAAATTACTTTTACTTCCTGGAAATCCATTTATGCTCCTGTGAATCAGACTGGCCCAGGATTTACAGCAGAGCACCCCTTAATTTAACTCTGGTTGTCCTGGTGAGCACGATCTGAACACGAGAGAGCTCCCCCAAAATTCCCTCCTTCTCCCAGGGTGATGTCAACTGACATTTTTCCAGTTTAGTGAGAATCATTATGAGACATTATTATGTCCCCGGAGGAGGAGAGGGATTGTGGGAGTGATGAGAACTTTGTGAAAACATTAGTGAGAAGCCTCCTGGCATTTCCCATCGAGTTTTCGCTCCAAGTAACTATCCTTGGATTTTTTTGGCCGCTGCCCAGAAGACTCTACTTGGAATGAGAACATCCCAGACACCAAATCGACTCTGTCATAAAAAAAAAGACAAATTGAAGAAGTCAGAGCTTGGCACTGCTTGGGCAACAAAGCATACCCTGAGTTAACATTGATCCATAATTAATTTAAATACAAATAAATATGTGGAGTGAAACAGCGGTGGAAAAGACAAGCAGCCCAAACTGCGAAGGCTTCAGCTCTAATTAATGCCACAAAGGCAATCAGGGGGCTTGGCAGTGCCAAATGAGAGCGGCGTCGAGGGAATCACTGAAGCACAACAATGGGTGTTTGTCACACCAGGCACTCACATTGCTCATTACCACCCTGCTCCGAGGATTTATTACCAGGGCTGATAAAAAAGGCTCTGCTGCAGGGACAACAGAGCCTTTGTTCCTCAGGAGCAGTGGGAACCACAGGCTGAGAGCCCCGAGTCCTTCGAAGAGGGAGAAAAGGAGGAAGACAATGCCTGCCTCTGCACAGCCAGGCTCTGAGGAATGTTTCTGATACACTCACACTGTGGTGGGAACAGCCTTGGCTGTGGCTGGGGTGGAAAACCCTCAGCATCCTGGCCAAGAGGCACCTTCCCATCCAGCGGAAGAGGCTGGTGGCCACCCCTGTTCCTCCGTTGTTTAAAATGTCTCTGAAATTACAACCTGATTAAATAAAAATTAAAAAAAAAAATAAAGGAAGAAAAAGTAAAATGAAGAAATAAAAGAAAGGAGAAAAAAAAAGGAAATAAATAAAATTACCTATTCAAGAAGTGTTTGGACAACATCCTCAGGCACACGGTGGGATTCTTGGGGTGACCAGTGCAGGGCCAGTTGGACTCGATGATCCTGATGGGTTCCTTTAAACTCATCATATTCTACTGTTCTGTGATTGCATCCCCCACTGAATGACCAAATGATGGGTTTAGCTCTTTTATTTTCCTACCTCCGAATGCTGTCACTTGTGGTAGCCAATCACCAATGCCACAGCAGCAGGGAGCCTGTTGGTTAATTAAACCTTTTTTTTTTTTTGGTAAATGCAACTTTTGTTGGTAAATACACCTTTTTTTGTCAATGAATCTTTTAATTTTCTAACTCAGTTTTCTAACATAAGGGAAAGTTAATGAGGGGCAGACATTGTCATTATTAGGTTGCCCAGAGAAGCTGTGGCTGCCCTATCCCTGGAAGTGTCCAAGGCCAGGTTGGATGGAGCTTGGAGCAACCTGGGCTAGTGGAAGGTGTCCCTGCCCATGACAGGGGGTTGGAATAGGGTGATTTTTAAAGGTCCCTTCCAACTCAAACCATTTTCAGATTCTGCGATGAGTTCAAGCAAACTTAACAGCACTGCCTTCAGCCAGAAAAGCCACGCTAATTTATACCTGGTAGGACCTTCTTTGTGGAGTTTTGGATCATTTCCAGAGAAGAATCACCTGCCAGACACCTCAAGTTGCATTTCCCCTCTTTGGGATTGATAAACACTGGCACGATGCCTTGAATCTGTGCACAACGAAAGCGTCAATCTTGGATTGCTAAAAACCAGCACCTTTTGGAAGTACCTTTCTGCCTACCTGATTTTTCCCACCTTCTGAGCCCCTCTGAGTTAACAGTTGTTCATTTGGATGGTTTTTGACATTTTTTTCACTGAATATTTGCAAACAAAAAGCTGCTCAGCTGTGATGGGGATTATCCAGGGCTGATGGAGTCCTTGCAGATTTCACGGGGGACCAGTTTGCATATATTTTTCTTGGACAGGCAAACAAAGCCAAAAAAAACCCCAACCAAATGAGCTGCAATGTGCTTTGAGCCGGAATTCAGACTTTTCAGGGATTCAGGTTGTATTTCTGAGTGAGACCTGGCAGCTAATGAGAGCTAAACAGAGCATGATGACCGCTGCTAATGAGCAAAAAGTGCTGCAGGAACAGCAGAGTAGGTGATGGATCTGTCGATCTGGGACCAATTAGGGTGTAACTGCCACACTTGGGAATGCCTCAGTCCTTACCACGTTAATAAGATGTATTCCTGTTTCTCTCCAACCCCGTCCCCATCGTAACCTCCCTCCTCTATTAAATTATCAGAGACACTGCTGTGTAGAGGCACATCAAACCTGTCAGTGTTAATTCAGCTGTGAGAGAACTACATTGACCACACACACACTCTCTCTGCTCCTGGTCTTGTGTTGGAGCACACCTTTGCTCCCACATTTCCTGGCTATCAGCGTGGAATCCTGTGGATAACACTGTGATTGAAGTTTTCCGCATGTGTTTTCATAAAGAACAGAGCATTGGATGCACGAGAAAGTTCTTTCCCTGCGGACTCGTCCATTGCTTTGGTGAAAAGTGGGTTCCTTAAAAAAAAAAAACCAACACTGATTGCCCCAAATGAGAAATGTCCCAGTAATGTACTGATTCCTTCAAAGTGCTCAGTGGAAACATGATCCGTGATCCACACTTTGATGTTACCTTGGGATCAGCAATATCATTACTTTCGACTGTTACGTTGGGACGTGTAATATCAATAATTCCAACTTTCATGTCGGGACGTGTAAATTCAGTAATTCCAACCTTTGTGGCGGTATGTGGAGAGCGGGACACAAAAATGGGAATGCTGTGGCACTTCTGTCCTGTTGGGGCAAAACATTCCAGCTGGAGGCTGCAGAGGGTCCCCACACATCGCTGTTGCCAGGTTGCCCAAAACTTTTTTTGGGTGACCTTTGCCCTCTTCCCACGCTGACCCTGGTTTGCCCCTCCCCACCTTGATCCCCTGCAGGCGAAGGCTGGAGTGTCTTGCAACTTTCCTCTTCCCAGAGGGAGCGATTTTCACATTCTGTTTGTTTTCCTTCTTTGGGCCACTCAGTGGACGGCAACTGGAACGAGTGGTCGAGCTGGAGCTCCTGCTCCGCCTCCTGCTCCAACGGGACCCAGCAGAGGACCAGGGAGTGCAACGGACCCTCCTACGGCGGAGCCGAGTGCCAGGG
>JAWWES010000081.1:148881826-148908682 GCA_035583135.1 Lophotriccus pileatus
GCCTCCTGCTCCAACGGGACCCAGCAGAGGACCAGGGAGTGCAACGGACCCTCCTACGGCGGAGCCGAGTGCCAGGGGCACTGGGTGGAGACCAGGGACTGCTTCCTGCGCCAGTGCCCAGGTGGGTCACCAAGGAATTTCCTCCTCTCCTGCCTCGCGTTTCTCTCTCGTGAAGTTTTCCTTCGGGGAAGACGTTTTCCGCAGTGGGGCAGTAACAGGGAGGTTTGGGTCGTACCAACGGAGCACGGCAGCCTGAAATCCTCTCTTAAAAGAAACGTCTAAGACTCAAGTTTTGTGGGTTTTAGAAGCCAGGCATTCCTTGATTCCAACACCCTGGAATGGTTCCGGCACGCCCAGGGTGCCCTGGGGATCAGCTCCCCAAAGTGCACACAGAGGTGTCTCCACTACAGCTTCTGTGCCAGCATTACATTGATGCCTTAAACCCTATATTATATAAAACTAGTATAGCTCTTTTAGCTCTTTTAGTACCTTTTAGTACCTACTTTTTTAGCTCTTTAGTACCTTTTAGCACCTTTGTACGAGATTTCCAAAAAATGTTTAATGATCCTTGCTGAGAATTCCAACAGATAAAGATTTGAGCATGGTGAAAAACAGCTTATCTGGAGAAAATGTTCTTGAAATAAGACATAACAAGGGCACAGCACTTAATATAACCAAGACAAAACTACTCTGAAGCCTTGAAGCCATTCCAAGCAGGACAGAGATGAGGAGGAGGAGGAGGACAGGGATGAAGGGGTGGTCGTTTTGTAACCACCAACTCAAATCTGGGAGGTTTGTCTGAGGGTGGGACAATGGGACAGACAGTTTCGGGGCTGGGCGTAACCCCTGAGGTAATGTCCAGATATTATAATTAGGTGGTATTATAAAAGTTGCAAAGGCCTATGCTGTGGGTGTGTGCAACATAAAAAGACATCACAATTAAGGAGCTGCTTTCTACCTTTCTGTACTCAAAACTGTCCAGAGAATTATTTCTCTGATTTTTGGTGCCAACATGATTATTCATTTTCAGTTCCCCGCCTTCCTGTTACATATTCATGACATTTCCCAACACTTATTAACAAATATACATATCCTTATAAGGTCTCTGGGGGGCTTCACTTGGGGTCTTTGCTGGTCTTTTCTGTCTGGAGCCCCCAAAGTTGTAAGTGAATGCCTCATGACCCTCTTGCAGACAATACACCTGGTTGTAGAGTGACTGGGTGTTGCTTGGCTTTTGCCTCAGTTCCCTTCTGTAGTTTCTTTACTTTGCTTGGTTAGCCCTTTCGAACCGCTTGGCTCATCTACAGGTAGTTTTTGTGGTACATTCTGCTGCAAAAACTATTAGTTCTTGTTACATCTCAAAACTCTGATATCAAAACCGTCGCTGGCAAATGCTCCAGGAGACCCCAGAGAGGTGAGTGATTATCCACAGGGAATGTCTCTGTTGTAACCTTGGATATCAGCTTTTTGGGATGAGCTTAAAAAACCCAAACAAAATATCAGTGGGACCCTTCCCTCTCTCCCAGAATGGTTCACCTTTTCTCCTCTTTTGTTTTGTTTCTCTTCTCCCTCCATTTCAAGGCTCCCAGTTTTATTTGAAGCAAACAGGGAAGCACCTCCCATCACATCTCAACTTTGAACCTTATCTGTGACAAGGTCTTGGAACAATAAAGCTTGAGTTCACGTCTATCTAAGACTTGCCACTTTACTCATCTATCTTTGAGTTAAAATAATGACAGCAATAATAGTAATAATAAGGATAATTATAATAACAATAAGGGGATAATAATAATAGTAAGGATAATAATTCCTTCACAAGTCTGTTTTGGACAGACTTGTCCCACTGATTTCAGAGTTATCTCTCAAAGCAGTGGAGGTCCTATTTTCCACTGCACAAAAAAAATATCACTAAAGAAAGCACCAGAGTTCGGTGCTGTCCCTCTTCTTTCATAATTTTCTTGCACTTCTTGGAGAGGACAGAGATCCCCCACCCTCCCAAAAGGAGTTCCCAGACCCAAGATGATGCAGTCACTCACAGTTAAAACCCAAATAGTAAGCAGCAGAATTAGGCCTTGTCCTAGTTGTGTCACTGAGTTGTTGTGATGCAGCAAAGGAGAAGGTTTCCCTACCTTGCAGACTTGTTGTGAGGGCTAATTAACATTTTTATGGTGCTTTGATAAATGCCAGTGTTAATGTAAAAGAAATCACATTTCCACTGAATCCATAAAGATGTTGGGAGAAGATACAACTGAATGAGGCAGCATCCCAAACCTCTTTCCAAGGCACATGAAACATCAGTGCAATGGAAACAGCTGGAGGGAGGTTTATTTGATGTTTCTTCATGGTTTTTTGCCCAGGGGCTCTGCTGGTCTCTCTAAATCCCTGAGCCAGACCTTCTCTGGGAAGGTCTGTTTCCACACATACATTGCACATCCCAACTGAACTCCAGCTGTGGACTTTGCCGGGCAGATGTGGTTGAATCCCCGCCCACCTGGGGAGTGTTCATGAGCACAGCCCCAAATCTGAGCCTGAGGAGAGAGACAGGGCTGCTTTCCCAGGGAGTGAGGATACTGAGGAGGAACACAAAAACACCCTCTGAATGTTAAAGAGCTGATGCAGTGGAAAAGGACACACTTTGATTTAATGTCTGCTGAGAATCAAAGATCCAAGGCAGGACACCTCCCTTTCCACCAAGCCGTGCCCTCCTCACCCTGCCTTCCACTGCTCGCCTTGAGATCTCTCCTCCTTCAGTTACCTATTATGTTTGGGACTAAACAGGCTATTTCTCTCCTGTTTTTTGGGTTTTTTTCTGTCTCCAGTGGATGGGAAGTGGCAGGCCTGGGGAGTGTGGGGCAGCTGCACCGCCACGTGCGGGGGTGGAACTCAGAGACGCGACCGCGTGTGCTACGGACCCTTCTTCGGTGGAGAGACTTGCCAGGGCCCCAAGGAGGAGTATAAGCAATGCAATGACAGAAAGTGTCCTGGTAGGTACCCCAGACCCCTCGTGGTTTGCTCTGTGGGAGAGGGAGTTTGGATTGTGGAAAGGGCTCCCATGCCAGAGAGCTGGATGCTACAAGAGTTGGGAGCCGGTAAGAGCCAACACATAACGGAGGTACAAGATACACCAAGGTCTTGACTTAATTGTTGCAGCACCCAGTGCAACCACGTTGATTTAGTGAATACTTGGTCAGTTCACCAGTCCAACCACGGTGGGTTTCAGCTTTTCATTGCCCGTAAAGTTACAAGAGAAAAAGAGATGTTGTTTGGTAGCAAAAACTGAAAGCAAGGTCTCGAGTCCATGAATTAGTTGAGTACTGAGGATGCTGCAGTGGTTTCCCACCGTTTACCTCTGGGAAACCTGCACACCACTGGAAATTTTAAAAAAGACAGCTCTGTCCACACCTGTCTGAGCCTTCCCAATCTCCCCCTCCTCCAGAGTGCAAAAGCTGAATGAAGGGCAAGAGAGGGCAGGGGAAAACCTGGGGCTGAATGTGAAAAGCAGGCAGGAGCAAACAAAAGTGGGAATGTTTCTGTCTGTCTCTCACAGACAATCCAGAGACCAAAAAAAAGGCCTGTGCACCATTTTGACTTTCTTTCTCAGTCTGAGTTGAAGCTCCTGGTGAAATTGCTGGTGGGGAATCAATGGCCTGTGTGATGTTGGCAGTCAGATTGCATCGATCCTAACAGGCCGTGAGTTTTGACTGAAAGGGTAATTAATTGTCAGGGCAGCTCAGTGAGAGACGGGAGAGGTTCTCGTGGCAGCATCCTGGCATTCCTAGTGAAAGGGGGTGTCTCCTTACGAGACAGGAGGCAGCAGTTTTGATGCAGAAGTTTCTGGGGGCAGACGTGACACGTGGAGGATGAGATGACCCTCAGACTCCCTCACCAACTGCTGAAGACAAAGAGATGAAAGCCAAAGAACTTCAGCATGGAAGTTGCAGCACGTTTAGCTTGGAGATAACAGAGAGAGAGAGGCTGTGACAGCGCAGTCTCTCCAGCTCCGCTCTAATAAAAGACATCACCTCTCCTTACAAGCTGTGCCTCTCAATTAGCAGTGGCGTGTGAGAATCTCTTCTAACTCCGCCACAAAGCTCTCCCACACCACAGGAAATCTGAGCACAGGGCTGTCTGGTGGTGTCTACAGAGTGATGCAGATTTAGTTCAGCTTCAGTGTGTGCCAGCTGGGGCCCTGACAGAACAAGCCCAATCTTTTCCTCTCTTCCTGCAGGGGTTGATGCCTGTGCAGGGCTCAAAAGGAAAAGGCACGTCTCAGGGACTGGGCCCTGCTAAGGGTTCACAACCAGAAGGGTCTCACTGCAGTTGTTAATTTGCAAGGGAAGGAAAAGGTGGGGAAACATCAGAGGCTAAAAATAAACCCGCTCGATTTGTTCTCCAGAAAGTACCAAATGCCGGCATGATTTGATTTGAGCAGAAGAATTGAACTTAATTGGGTTAGTTATTAAAGTCTCCCAGTGCAAATAGGTTACTCTGGTAAAAAGAGGATTTTGTTGTGAGGCAGCATCAAAAAGGAAAAAAAAAAAAAGAACAGAGGAAAGGATAAAATGATTCTCTCCTGGCCTGGGAATTGCTCCTGCACTCGCTGGCAAGACACCACCAATCAGTGTGTTTTTAAAGAGCATCTCTGCTCCACAGCATCCCTCAGCGGTCCCCAGGGACACTGCAGGGGTGAGGAGACCAGCAGTGTTTCACAGGTCAGCAGAGGAGAAAGGGGAGGATGGGTCTGAGCATTCTCCCTCTCTGCTTTTTGATGTGCTCTGCTGTTTTGTAGCCAAGGGTGGCGATGGAAGCTCCAACCCCACACCCCACAGGATCTGTGACCCTGGTCAAAGCACTGCTCCAGAAGAAAGGGTTTGGAACTCAGCTCTCTGGGTGACCCTGTGCTGGCCATGGCTGGGGGATTCAATCTCCCTGCCCTACAGGTTGGAAGGGAAACTGCCTCTTTTCCACCCTTGTTCTTCTGCCCTGTCTACAGAAGTCATGAGCTGTTTGCTCAGGGACTGGTCCTGGGTGTGCAGAGCACGGCTGGGCTCCCTCACACCCTCCAGGATTTCATTACAACAGTGATTACCCACGGGGGAACCTTAAAACAGGGGAAGCAGCATCTGTTTCCAAGCAGAGAGTGCAACTTACTCATTCCCAGTGCCTACTGGGGAGGAATCCATCTCTGAACTGCAGCTGGGGCTGGAGCCACACGCTCCTGGAGCTGCTTGACTGCAGGAGCAGCGATGTTGAGGCAGCTTGTTGGGTCTTGGAGGAGTTCTTCAAAGAATCAGGACTTGCCATGCCCATATTTTTAGGTTTGAATGAATAGAAACATAATCAAAAACTATGAAATCAAGTTTTTTCTCCTCCCCACCCTCAGGAGTGACAAATAGCTTTAACACCATCCCCGTGGCTCCCTCAGCTTTAGGTGCTCTAAGCAGTGAGTTTCTCAGCACAAAGACCTCCCCTGGTGAGTGTTTTTCTCCCAGATCCCACCGGTTGTGGGGCCAACTCAGCTCCACCCACAGGCAGGAGCATCTGAAAACTCCCTTCCAAAGAGCTTTTCCTGTGGTATCTCCAAAGCCTTTTTCTGCAGGCTCCTGGACTTTGCAGCAGTGTTTGAAAACGAGCTGCTGATGCAAATCCAGCCTGTTGATGCTCAGATTTTCTCCCTGTGTCCTTGCACAGGATGGAAGCAGACAGAGGACCTGAATGAAGACCATCCAGGGGATATGTCCATCTTTTTTTTATTTCACCTACTTTCCCTCATTCTTACTCCGACTGATTTATGCCAAGCCTTGGTTTAGATACATCCAAGCCTGAAGGATGGAAGAAGTAGAGTCAGGAGCTGTGGGGTTCCCCCAGAAAAGATGGACATCTGCCCTTTAAAATTAACAAATAAAACTCCTTAGTAGAGCGTTGTAACAGCAGTTTTCTCGCAAAGAGCTGCCACGGGGCACGTCCCCTTTTCCATGCCCTTGCTGAGGAGGAAGCTTTACCCATGGAGTTCTTCTCTCCTTGCAGAGCCCCACGAGATCTGTGACGAGGAAAGCCTCGGCCCTGTGGTTTGGAAGGAGACTCCAGCTGGGGATGCTGCCGCTGTCCGGTGTCCCCGCAACGCCACTGGTAAGGGGGACTCCACGATGGGGAGATGCTCCACCCTCAGGATATCCCTCGTCCTTTGTCCCCTAGATGAAGCAGAACCTGGCTGTGGGAGGACAGGAGGGCTTCCCTCACATCTTTTGGGGCTAAATCAACTCCCTCTGGGTTTCTGTGGCCCTTCGCTGTTCAACGACAACATCTTGGTTTCTACTGGACAGTTTGAGGTGGTTTCCATCCACCTGGTCCTGGGACAGCTTTGCAATTGAGGGTATCTGTGGTGTGTTCTCCCCATTAACTACAAACACCTTTGCAGAGCAGGTGGGGGTTTGTCAGAGCTCTCCAGACCTGGTTATGTTTCTCTCCACTGCCCATAAACAAGCTGGTGCTGGAAAGCAGGAAAAAACCTGAATTTCATGGTCCACTTATGCTGAGAAAACACAGCACCTGTATAAACATTTATTCAGGTGCTCAGGTCGATGGTCTGGTCCTGGGGCTGTGAAGTGATGGGATCTGGACATCCAGGTGTTATCTCCAGTGACCATGAGTTTGTGTTCCCTAAGGACTAGAAAGCAGGGAAGAGAAGGCTCATGGAGACACTCTGGTGCCGAAACTTGTCCTCAGCTGGATGTTCCTCCCTCCCAGGCAGGAACAGAAATACGGGCTGCAGTGTTAATAATGAATTTGGATGAATAAATAATGAATTAATTATGAATTTAAAGGTTTTATTTTGTTTGAGGGAGGTGGTTGGGTACAGCCCAACCCTGCAACTCTGTTTGAATCAGCTTGGGACAGCTGTGTTGTCCCAGATTCTGTCCTGGAAAGGCTGTATCCATGAAAAGGTCACTGAATCCTTTAGCAGCCCCAGCAAAGAGTTCTCAGAGACTCTCTGAATTGCACCCTGATGGCTTGGGCAAGGAGATCCCCTTCCCTTCTTCCTCTCTTGATAAGTCTCTTTTTTCTCCTCCACAAAGGCATGTGATTATCACTGCAAACCCCTCCTGCAGCCTGGAGCCGAGGGGAGGCCCGGGGGAGGGCTGAAAGCATCTCTCAGAGCGGTTCAGCTGCCGCAGGGATGGTGTTTATTCTCCTCCAGGCCGTGTGGGCAGCACAAGCCACTGTGCCTGGTTTAGCTGCAAGTACCAGAACAAGCCACCTGGGGAGGCTCGTGGAGCCAAGGAGGAATGTTGTCCTCCAGGCCAGGATTTAAAAAAAAAACCCAAACCCTTCCTTTCACCTTGACTAGCCATGTCCAGCTTGTTCACTTTTGTTTTCATGCCCAGTTCCTTCTGCTGCCCTGCGATAATGAAATGCAGGAGGAGAAGAGGTAATAAAAATAATCTCTCCTACATGCCTGCATGGGTTGTTCAGGCACCTGCAGGTGACTCTGATGTCCTCTGGAGTGGTAGCTATGCCTGAGTGGATGCACTGACCGGTTCTGGGTGACTTCCATGGAATTGTAAATGTTGGAAAACAGCTCTAAAATCATCAAGTCCAACTATTAACCCAGCAGTGCCAGGTCCACCACTAAACCATGTCCCCAGGTGCCACATCTACGTGTTTTTTGAACATCTCCTGGGACAGTGATCCCACCACTTCTCTGGCCTGCCTGTTCCAAAGTTTGACAACCCTTTCCATGAAGAAATTTTTCCTCGTACCCCATCTAAACCTGCCCTGGTGCAACCTGAAGCTGTGTCCTCTTGTCCTATCTCTTTTCTCCTGGGAGAAAAGACTGACACCCCCCCCCCCCCCCATGAATTCTTGGCTTTTCATCCTCTTTTCCTCACCTTCATATTTGCTTCTTTCGTTTCCCAGGGCTGATCCTTCGAAGGTGCATCTTAGATGAGGAAGGCATCGCTTACTGGGAGCCCCCAACGTACATCAAGTGTGTTTCCATTGATTACAGGAACATCCAGATGATGGTAAGGCAGAACAGCTCCTCACTCAGCAGATTTGGGATCCTCCCAAATGCTTGTTACGTGGCTATAGTTCCAAAAAAAAAAGAAGGAAAGGGACATTTCCATTTGAAAAGGAGATGGCAGCTCTGCCTTGATTTTTTCTTACTGCTTCTGTCTGGTTATCTTGCAAAGGACAGACACTCCACAGACAAAGGATGGTTCCTTTCAGGAAGTTTTAATACATATCTTGGCAGAATCCTGGTTCTACCAGGTCTTTCATATCCCATTATCATTAAGTATCACTGTGACTGTGTCACTATTTTATTTATAAACAAGCACCTCATTTTTTTTGTTAATCTTAAATTCATTGCTGTGACGAATTTCTGCTGGTCTCCTGGGGTTTGCCTTTAGGAGAACTGCCCTCCCCTGTTCAGGGCAAGCCACAGTCTGTCCTAAAGTAATTCCAAATTGGTTATAAGAAAAGAGTGTTTGGGAGCAAAAATGTTGTTAGCTGGCTTGGGTTATGAGCAGAAGAAATTCTGTTGTAGGACAATCTCTTCTGAACTCCTTTCACACCACCTTTCCTTCATGGGCAAAACAACAAAATTCAGTTTTCTCTCATTTTAGAACCACTTAGAATGTACTTCAGAACCTATCACTCTTTCCTATCATTTCAAGAAAAGCAGAGGCTCTTGGGCCAGCAGAGATTGTCAGATTGATCTCATCTGCACCCTGAACTAGAAGGAGGGTCATAAACCTTCCCCCAGCAATTCCTTCACCGAGCTCATTAACTCGACTTTGACTGTCCCTAAAGTGCCTGTCACGTTTCTCTCGTCTCTCTCAGACCAGGGAACATCTCGCCAAGGCTCAGCGTGGGCTGATGGGAGATGGGCTGTCAGATGTGCTCCAGAACCTGGTGGAAATCTCCCAGGATGGGACCAGCTACAGCGGGGACCTGCTGTCCACCATGGACGTACTCAGGAACATGACCGAGATCTTCCGCAGGGCTTATCACAGCCCGACCTCTGGGGATGTCCAGGTGAGCTGGGGAGCCCCGTCCTGGAGGACAGGGCCTGGTGTTGGAGGTGTGTTTGCATGCACAGGGCTCCAGGTTTGATCACACCTCCTTTTTGCAGCTGATGAAAAGCCAGAGTGGGTTTTTTTAGCTCCAAGTGTCTTCCTGTATTAACAAACTCTCCCTTCGAGGTTGGTTTAGAAACTGAGAACTGGTAAAGCCAAAGTCACTCTGAGCTGCCTCAGCCTGACAGCACTTTACTGTGGAGTCTAATTGATATCATTTGGAAGGGATTTCAGTCTTAATGACTAGAGGTAAAACGATCCTGTGGCGTTGGATACCTGGATGTGGATGCAGGGGAAAATGTCCTCAAGCCTTCTCATCCCTGGGTTTTACTTTCAGCAGCTGCACACAGAGCAGCTACAAGATACCCCCTTGGGATGGGTCATCACCCCATGGCTTGAAACATTAAACTGATCCTACAGGATCTGCAAAGAGTGGTAAAAACCAGAGAGAAAAAAATCAATAGTCTTAAATTTCCTTCCTTATCACAGGGTGCTGCAAAGGTCCTGACATGCAGAGCACCCTCTGGATCAATCTCTGCTTCTCTTGCCTGGTACCAGGTCAAAGAGGATCATAAGGAATATATTGGAAATGTCAGAAGTAGTGGAAAATAGGATAGAAAAGAATTTGTGCGAGGGAAGATCATCTTTTTCTAATCAGTCTCTGACAGACATCGACCAGTAATAAATACAAGACATATTCCCAATCCATGCCTTTAGGAAATACAGCAGTCAAAGTGAAGGCCTTGGGGAAAAAAAGCCCTGTTGGCCATTAACATCCTTGGGACCTGTGGAATGCTGTGGGACCCTTTGGGAATGGGACCATGAGAACCCCCTTGGAGCATGGCTGGTTCTCAAATGTTCCTCCCACACCTCTGGGTCCTTCCCAGCCTGAGCTGTGTTTGACTGACCACCTGTTTTGTCCTCTTTTGTCTCCCTTCTCCAGAACTTTGTCCAGATCCTCAGCAATCTTTTATCGGAGGAAAACCGGGAGAAATGGGAGGAAGCTCAGCTGGTATGACCCTTCAGCACCTTCCCTGAAATGAAACATGCTTTCAGCACAGGGTTGAGCCACAAGGAGAGGAATTTCCAAGTGTCTCCATGGCCTCCTAGCTCTTCTTGCCCAGAATTTTTCCCCCAGAGGGTGGCTGAGCACTGGATCAGACTCCCCAGGGCAGTGGTCACAGCACTGAACCTGACAGAGCTCAGGGAGTGTTTGGACAATGCTCTCAGACACATGGGGTGATTCTTGGGGTGTCCTGTGCAGGGCCAGGAGTTGGACTCAGTGATCCTTGTGGGTCCCTTCCAACTCGGGACCCTCAATGATTCCGTGATTCCAGGACGAGTTGTGTGCAACATAAACCTGTTTCAGCCACAGACCACAAAATATCCCCACCCACCAATGCTCTTCTCCTTGGATAAATCCTTGTGATGAAAGAGCCAGGTCAGCTTCAGAGTCTCTGCTTGAAGAACAGTGGTGGATACCAAATTTGGGACAGTTCTCAGAGGCCAGGCTCGAGTTGGAGCTGATAACTCTGCTGGCTTCTCTGATTCCACCCTTTCCTCTTGCCAAGGTAAAGGAGTGGGATTCCATGGGTTTGAGTTCCTGGCTAAAAAGCTGCAGGACAGGAAGGATTTTCAGAGCTGGGGTCTTCCCAGCACGAGCTGGGCGCTGTCTCAGTTGTGTTTTTCAGTTTTATTTCTCCCCTCTCAACAGTAGGGATCCTGCTGAATTCCCAAATCCCCATGCCTG
This sequence comes from Lophotriccus pileatus, assembly GCA_035583135.1. NCBI lineage: Eukaryota > Metazoa > Chordata > Aves > Passeriformes > Tyrannidae > Lophotriccus > Lophotriccus pileatus. The sequence goes on from JAWWES010000081.1 coordinate 148,892,657, forward strand.
GAAGTGTTCAAGGCCAGGCTGGACGGGGCTTTGAGCAAGATGGTCTAGTAGAAGGTGTCCCTGCCCATGGCAGGGGTTTGGAGCTAAATGATCTTTAAAATTCCTTCCAACCCAAGCCATCCATGACTCTATAAACAATTCTGTAGCTGAACTCTCGTGTTAGGGGATGGGTTTTGTAGCTGTGCTTTATTTGGCTTTTGTCTCCTCTGCCCCAGTTGAACTCTCTGTTGTGGGCTTGTCTCAGACCTATTCCTATCATCCTTTTGCCATTCTCTTGGCAAGCCCTTGGGCTGCTCAGTGCTGTCATCTCACTGCAGCTTTTGGGCACCACATCAGAGTGAAAAAGCTCTGCCTCAGACCAGCAGCTCTGCTGGAAGGTTCCATGGCAGCTCTTTCCTCCTCCCGTGTCCATTCCCCAGTATTGCACATGGGAACACAAACCCTCAACTTGCTCCAACGACCTCAGCTCGCAGAATAACCTGGACAAGGAGTATAACTCAGCCTTTGTGAGAGGTCAGTGCTGTGGAAGGTACTTGGAGAGGTGGCTCAGAACATGGCAACTCACTTTTAGCCACATGTTGCTGCTGAAAAATTCCTCAAAGCGATTTGGAAATACCAAACAGTGAAGTAAAAATCAGCCCTCCCCTCCTTGTTTTATCCTGTCAAAATTGCTGGACCAAAATCACTCCCTGCATTCCCCAGGATCAACCAATTCTTTTAAAACAAAGTCTTTGCCTCACAGTTTGATCATTAAAAACAAACCCAACTTCATCGTTTCCACATCCCAAAACCCTGTGTGTGTGTGTCCCCCCCCGCCGGCAGAGATGTTGTTCAAGGAAAATAAAAATAAAAACAACCCATAAAAGTACTCACAGAAGGGATACTGTGCTTTTTGAGGAGATTGTGTTTGCCATTATGTGATCAAAACCTCAAATGCAATGGCCAGTGTAGCCTGAATTTAGTTTGACCTTGTGATTTCGATCTTCAATGGAATACAAAATATGCAGTCAAAAATAGCTTCCTCACTTACTTCTCCTCCTTGTGTGCACACCTGCTGTACTGGCAGGGCTTTTTGATCCCATCCTGATACAATTTGAGTCTTACCAAGATTCCTTTGGACCGAGACACGCAAGGCCACCCTTGTGCTCCTCGCCCACACACTCGAAGGCTCAGCCTTCCCTTCTCCTCCATCCCATCCTGCTTGTCCCCAGCCGTCCCTTCAGCTCTGCTCAGCCACCTCAGGAAGGTCTGGATCACAGGTAGGGACTGAAAATGCCGTGAAAGTGGTGGAAAAGGAAAAGGAGGAGCTGAATTCTCCAGCCTCTCGTGATATTTGCTAAGCTCCTGTAGGCAAATGTGAGGAAAAGACAGCACAGCTCGTTTCAGGTGGATTATCTTTTATGGAATCTGTCACTGGGAAACGAGTTATTGTTTAACATCCTTCTGTCAGGCTGGCAAAATACAGGTGAAGAAGAGTTATTGCCAATATCTTTATCAATGGGAAAACACCAGGGAAGAAAGAAGAGACAGAGAAGTTCCGAGACAGGTCTGGGACCAAGAATTTAGTTATTTGGAGAGTGGGATCCTGCCAGCAGAACAGGAAAGGAGAAAATCAGCCAGAAAGGAGAAAATCAGTCCAGAAAATGCTTTTCTGGATAGGATTATGTGGTCTGGTGCCTGAGATTCAACATTAGTCCATGGATGTCCTTTGGTGTGGCTGCTCTTTGTGAAATGACGGCAAGATTAACTACCCTGGTGGAGGTAATGCCTTGTGGGCTCCCTGTCAGTAGAGAACATATATATTTATATGTATACACCATCAGAAGTAGAGCAAATACATTTCCAGGCCAAGTATCACAATACCTGAGTGTCAGGGAAGTCTCAGGCTTGGGAAAGGCTCTTGGAATTTGACAAAGGGCAAAGGTTCAATACTTCAACAGCAACACACTCTCTGGATGTGCAATTCCAAATGCCTCTGGCTTTGGGCCAAATACTCCAGAGGCTTGGAAATAAAGTAGATTTTAAAGATCCTGTCCAACTCAAATCATTCCATGATTCTTTGTTCCTATGGAAGTAAGTGTGTAGGTTTGTCATATACTTCTTTTTGCTTTAAAACATTGCCCTCCAACCCAAGTTTTACCAATCTGAATGTCACTTTATTATTTCCTGCCCCTATTTCCAGGCTTCCTTTTCGGGTTTCTCACTCCTCATTCTTCCCAGCTCCATGATACTCCCATCATATCCAGAATATGCTTCCAGTTCACGTGTGAGGGCAGGAATCTTTGCCCACAGAGAAACTCCCGCTGTGCTCATTAGTGTCTGATCTACTAAATGTTGTCCCTCTCCTTGCAGATAGGGCCAAATGCCAAGGAGCTGTTCAGGCTCGTGGAGGATTTCATTGATGTCATCGGCTTCCGCATGAAGGATTTCCGGGATTCCTACCAAGTGACGGACAATCTGGGTGAGGGGATTTGCACTCCCCACGTCGGATAGAGAGCCCATGGAGCCATTAATTACTGTGCAATACGTGTAACCTGGGCTGTGGGGAGGGGGAAAGAGGGGAGGCAGCAGCTGTTGCGGCATTAAAAGGTCCTGGGAAAGACAGGGATGGTTGTAAATATGGGGTGGCTTTTCTCCAAGTAAGTCAGGATTTCACCCTGAACAAGAGATGTCCATGGAGAGATATCCAAGAGATATCTACAGAACCCCATGAATGGAGAACAGGCAAACTGGGCAGAATGAGTCTCTTCCTTTTATTTTCTGGACACAGCCAGTGGAGTGATGAGGCAGCAAGCAAACAGCAGGCAGCGTGTGATTTATCCTGTGTGCACAATCCCAGCGTGGAACTTGTTGCCAGAGGATGTTGCAGAAGCCAGAAAGTGCAGATGGGTTCATGAAGGGATTAGGAAAGTGCACAAAAGAGAGGCCCATTGGTGGCTGTTAAAGTTGATGATCTGGATGCAGCCACTGGCTGAGGAAGTCCTGCTGGTTGCTGGGAGGACAGACCAAGAGATGTCTTGCTCTGTTCTTTCTCACACTTCTGCTTGGCAGCTGTGGCTGGGCACTCCAGGAGACAAGATGCTGGAGCAGCCTGACCTCTCTTCTGCCAGGTTTAGTGCAGGCAGGGCCTTTCCAATGAAGCCCTAACAGTACCATCTTCTTTCATGCCTAAACACCACCTGAGGAGAGCATCTCTCCCACAGCTCTCAAGATCTGGCTTCCCAGAATTGCTTCCAATGTGGGTTTTTTTTCAGCATGTGTGAGTTTATTGAGGCTGGTTTGTTGACTGGTTTTATCTCTTGCTCCTCTCTAGTCCTCGGCATTCACAAACTGCCTGCGAACGCGGCGACCGACATCACCTTCCCCATGAAAGGCTGGAGGGGCATGGTGGACTGGGCCAAGAACTCAGAGGACAAGGTCACTGTCTCCAAGAGCATCCTGTCTTCAGGGCTCTCAGGTAGGCAGCACAGCCAGGGCACTCCAAGAGAAAAAATCCCTTCTTCATTTTCCAAGCGGTTCCTGCCATTCGGCCGGTCTTCAAATCCTCTTTCCAGCTCAGCTGGATTTGCCCACAAATACTTGGACTTATTTACACTTGGGTGCAAATAAGGCTCTCAGATATGGCCTGAACAAGAGTTCAACCTAAACTCCTTGCTAAAGTTCAGGAGCAGGCTCAGTGCCTGGATGTGGGTGTATATCTTGTCCTAAATAAGCAGCAAAAATAGGCAGACGATGTCTTGGGTGCCCCCCAAGACTGGATCCAGAGCTGACAGGACCATCTAAGGGTAAGCAGATGGTGGTCAACACATCAGACTGAGGTCAGGGTCTGCTGCATGGACAAGCTTTGCTAGATTTGGGGGTTTATGGTTGTTGTGTGAAACTTCCTGCCCCCAGAGAGGAAATTCAGAACCATTTGTCCCTGAGGTCACTGGCTGCACAGCAAGGCATGGATATGAGCCACAGTGGGACCTCTGGGTGCATCAGCCTCGCTGCCAGCTCCAGAAGAAACCTGAAAGGTTCTGGGATGCTCTGCTGGGGCATCCAGGTAAAGTCCCAGGAACCAACACACTTCGGGTGCTCATCTTTTGGCAGGGAGACTCGAAATTTGGCAGGACTGAGCCCTGGGTTTTCAAAAGCAGGACCTCAAGTTGGGCTGTTTGCTGGGAAATGGTGGGATTTACTTCTGGCACTCATGGCTTTGAAGGGGCAAACTGTTGGCTGCTGCATCAGGATCTGCTGTCTATCCTTGGGACAGTGACCAGAGACTGAGAGTTGCTGCTTCCAGAAATCCTTTGTACTCTTGTTGTCACACCAGGACCTCAGTACCCAGTTCCTCCTGGTGCTGTTTTCCAGATTTCTATTAGAAGCATCCTCACACAGAGCTGCTCTGGGGCCCCCAAGCTGCAGTAACTGTGCAAACAAAAGGTGACATCCACCCTGAAGAAACAACTCCCCATCAGAGCTCACCTCTCCTTGGTTTCCTGAGTAAAACCCAGGGCTCTTCTGCCTCTGTTTTGTTCAGTATCTTGTGCTGGTGGTATATTTTTCGAGGGTTTCTTTAGTGATTACAGTGGAGATGCACCTCTTTTAGCTTTGATCCTCACTTCCCTTTGGCTGCAGGGAGTTGGAGTAACTATCCTAAGCAAAGTGATGGAGACAGGCAGCTTGATGAGAACAGAACCAAACTCCCTCACTTCTGGGAGCTGGCTTTGGTGGGCCAACACTGATTTGTCCATCTGGGTGATATAATTGCCCCTGCAAGCCTGTCTGTCAGTCTCTCCCAGTTCTGTGTTCACCAGTTGTCCCCAGCAGGCCCAGTTTGATGACATCAAAGAGGAACATGCAGAGTTTTGACAGCCCTGCACGGATGGAGCAAACCCAACCTCAGTACAAGACCTGGGAGAAGCCCCAGCTCAGGGCTCTTCCCCCAGGCTTCCTCAGCATTGCTTTTCACTTGTCCACTTGCTTTTTCTCCCCCCAAAATCCATCTGTAGAGCTGCCTCTGCTGCCCCTTTATCAGGGGAGCTCTTGCTTTTTGCAGCTGGGCCCGGCGAGGCAGCAGAAGAGGAGGAGGAGGAAAAGGGAAAGGAGGAGGAGGTCAAGTGATGTGCCCAGAGGTCACACAGATGATTCAGAGGCTCATCTGGGACCGTGGTCCCGAGGCAGCACATGAGTTTTGGGGTCAGACAAGGCACAGTGGGACAACTCCCCTTCTCACTGCCCTTGTCGGCCCGAGCGCGGCTCTTCCCTCTGAAGGCTTGATGGCTGTGGACGGGTCCAAACGCCTCCAGGTGGCTGCAGGAGACCTTCCCACCCCGCAGATCCGCCTGCTGGGGGTGCTGTCAGAGGGATTAGTGGGGGGTGAGCACCGGGATGAGCGAGCCTTGCTGTGAGGGGTCGCCCCGAAGGCGCTGAGCCCTCTCCGGGGACCGGCGTGGTGACAGCAGGCGCTGCATCCCACCACAGCCACTCTGGCGTTGGCCATGCCCCCACCTGGGGGTCCCACGGGGATGGCTGTCACCCCGGAGGTCTCAGTGCCGTTGTTTTCTTCCCTCCCCTCTGGTGCCCTGCAGTGTCAGACGACTCCTCCGTGTTCGTGGTGGGGACTGTGCTGTACCGGAACGTGGGCAACATCCTCTCCCTCCAGAGGTAAGAGGGGCCGCCTGGGCAGGGTGGGAAGGCTTTCCTGCTGGTCCCTCTGGCCGCAGAGCCCCGCTTTTCTAGGGAAAAAAAAAAAGCACTGGGTGCAACGAGACAGTGAGAATATTTTGGCCCACACACCCCCCCCTCCCCACGGGCTGGTTCTGCGCGTTCAGGTGAGGACGGGCTGATTCCTTGCGGGCATCACGTGCTGGAAGAGCAGGAAGGTTTTCCCCACCCGTGTGCACCCAGGATAGGAGGGGAGGCAACAGAGCTGCTGCCTCATCCCTGCCTGCCACCCTTCGCCCTCCGGGCACGGATTCTCACACGAGGGATTGTTGGAGAGGGAGGGAGGGGGTTGGACAGACGGAGGGGGGGGATGGATGCTCAGCTGCCTCGATCCTCCCCAGCTCCCGGAGAGCTGCCAAACCAGGCTGAGCCCTCGAGAGCATCACGGCAGCGACGGGCTCGGGAGGAGAGCGGCAGCAGCACGCCTGGCTGCACATGTCTGCCCTGTTCCCGGCCGCTGCGAACTGCCTCGGGCACCGAAGCTTTTGTGTTCAGCGCTCCCCTTCCTTCCCTTCCCTCCTCTCCCTTTTTTTTCCTCGCTCTTTTCTTTTTTTTTCCTATTTTTTTTTTCTTTCCCCGAGACCGGTACTGAGGCAGTAAATTAAGCATCCTAAGGCACCTTCTAAATCTGTTCTGCACTGATTAGCGTGAGCCCATTTACCATAAACACCAGGGCATCTCTCCTCGCCGATAATCATTTAAATACCTCCAGATTTAGCGCTGGCAATGGCAAAAGAGCTCCGAGTGAGTGCAGGGAGGAATTAGCAAGTCAGCCAACTGTATTCTGTAATATCTTCCATTACAGCAGTGGGAATTAGATCAGAAGGGCAATAAACATCATTGGCTCAAATGATCCAGCAGTATTTCAGCTTTCTCTGGCCAAGCAGGGAACGAGCTCTGATAACCAGCAGCTGCAGCAGCCACAGCCTCCGAGCAGCATTCCCACGGGAGAGCTGATTTAAGATGTTCCTTAATTAAAGGACAGTCCCTCTTTAAAAAAAAATAAAACAGGAGTCTTGAATCACCTGTGGAGAGTCAAAGGGAAAAAAAAAAAGAAGAGAAATAAAAGCAGTAAAGTACCTCTTACTTCACTGCTCTGCAAATGGACAGAGCATTAAAAAGGAGAATGTCATTAAATAGCCATGTAGCTGCCTATGGGTAAAAAATGATTCTGACAACAGAGGAGAGCAGCTATTCCTGGGTACACGTAAGCAACGTGGACCCAGATCCCGGGTTTGACCACACTGCTTCAATGCAGAGTGATTCTTCCTCAAAGGAAAAAGAAAAAGGGAGATTTAACTCAGTGAACAGCACCAGCCGAGCTGTTCCTAATTGTCCCAATTTACCTCCCCCAGGCAGCAATTCCTTCTCTGACTCACACATTACTCTGTCCCCTCGGATGCAGAGAGCCCCGTGGATCGTGGCAGCTGTGACAGTGGAGATGGGATGCACACAAAAACCTGACTTTCCGAGGCAGGGAGGTGAGCAGAGCTCAGCGCTGCAGAGGACACGGGAGAACCACCAGCCTGGCACCTTCCAGCCCCGTGTGCCCAGCAGGGTGATTGGAGCTCTTTGCCCCCTCTTTGCAGCCGCTCAGGAGCCCTTCGAGCTCCTGTTCGAGCCCCATCTCCATGTGTTTTGTTTTCCTCCCAGAAGCCGGGCTGCAACTGTGCTTTTAGGAATAACGACTCATCTTCCTCCTGAAAGATTCCCCGTGATGCTGAGTCCTTCTCCTCCCCCGGAAAGCTGCTCAGATGCTTAATTACCTTCTCTGCTGGGAGCCTGGCTCTCATTTTAAGGCTGAATTTGTCTGACTTTCACTTCCAGGCACTGGGTCTGGCGACTGAAATGCCCCTCACACGTCGGACTTGCCTTTCAACAGGAAACTTTTGTCTGGTTTTTCAGCACCTGGATCAATTTTTCTCTGTCGCTGCTTTGGTCTCCCTGAGCTATTTCCTCATCTCAAAGTTGAATTGAACCAGACAGTACAGTGGAATCCTGACAAGGAGGGGTGCACAGAGCAGATCTCTGTTTCATCTCAGTGGAAGAGACCTAAAAGACCATCTCATTCCAACCCCTGTGCCATGGGCAGGGACACCTCCAACTATCCCAGGTTGCTCAGAGCCCCATCTGGCCTGGCCTGGAACATTTCCAGGGATGGGGCAGCCACAGCTTCTCTGGGCAACCTGTGCCAGGACCTCCCCACCCTCCCAGGGAAGAATTTCTTCCTTCCATCTAATCTAAATCTCTCCTCTTTCAGTTTAAGATCGTTCCCCTTTGTCCCATCACTATCTGCCCATGTAAAAAGTCATTCTTCAATTTTTCATAATCCCCCCTTCAGCTGCTGCTTGAGCTGTGCCCACTTGGCCATTAACCAGCCTTCACCACACCAGTGACTTCAGTGTTCCTACAGCTTCCCACACTGAAAAATCAGATATTCTTCCTGCTTTTGCTTTGCTGCCTCGATTCTCACCCAGTCCTCAGCCTTCAAAGGGGTGTTTCGGTGTCATCTGTGTTGCTCATGCAAATACTCAGCAGCACTGAAGCAAGAGCTGACCCTCACAGACACAGCTTCTAATGAAGACATGCACTGGTGGTTACCTTCCAGCAGATCCTGGTTTTGGCTTCCTACAGCTGCTGCTCCCACTGACTTGCTCTTTTACTTTTCCTCTGTAGGCTGAGAGTTGTGCTTTATTACTTCATTTTTTTTTTAAGGAAAATATATCATTATTTTTCCTCTTTACCCAGTGCTATTGTTCCCTCTAGTGTTGGTGGAATGGTGGCCTTCTGAGCATCCACTTGCACACCCATGGACAATTCCAAGTGTTTGTGGTTTTTTTTAAACCTGTTTTTAAACCTTCTTTTAAACCTTCTTTTTTTATCATTGTTATTGCTGTTGAACAAGTGCGAATCTTTCCCACCCAATTCCTTTGTAAAAAGAAATATAAAAAGCCAGAATCTATTAGTAGCTGTCAATCTGGTGGAGATTTGGATAGGGAAATTATTCCCTTGCCCATGGGTGCCACGAGGGCTGGGAGCAGCCTGATGCTCAGCTGCCACCAATTCCTTCATGGCAGACTTTTCAGCTGCTGGTTGTGGGGACCTTTTGCTTATTGAAACACCAATAACCTGCAGAAACAGCAGGAAACCCTTTGTGTTTACATGTTCAGTCTCCAGGGAAGTGCCTGCAAAGAGTTTGGCTTTCCAGCAAGCAGGAGCAGAGGCATGGGAGATACCTCCTCCCTTACTGCTTCTTGCAACAGCCAAACCTCCTCAGGCTACCAGATTTAATACAACATTTGCCTGGGCACAGGCATTTAGACATTGACTTCAAAGGTTTGGCCTTTTTTTCCCATCTGCTTTTGATCCTCAAGGAATAGGGATACACACCAGTATCTCCAGGCAGGATCATGGAATCACAGAATGGCCTGTATTGGAAGGACCTTAAAGCTCATCTCATTTTAACCTCCCTGCCATGGGCAGGGACACCTTCCACTATCCCAGATTGCTCAGAGCTCCATCCAACCTGGCCTTGGGCACTTCCAGGGATGTGATGCCACATGGATATGCTGCAAAGGCAGCCAAGCCAACCTCTGAGAGGGAAAACAGAGGCTTTGTTTTGAAAGCACGTGAGATAACAGAATATCTTGAGTTGGAAGGGACTCACGAGGATCACTGCAGTCCAAATGAGCTCTGTTTCCTCATGTGAGGGATAGAAAATGGGTCCAGGACTATTTTGTTGCTGGGATATATACAGCCTATAATCCCAGCGGATTTAGGGAGTCAGTGAGGTTCCTAAAGTGACTGATTCTTGGAGGAATAGATGTTGAGTGGCTGTGAGGGAGCTCAAAGGGCAGAGAAGGGGCTCCAGCAGCAGCAAGTGTCTTTTCATGGCATTTTAAAGTAATGGGACCCACTCCTTCTGCACCAAACCTTGTACCACCACTGATGGATGTGCTGGGCTTCCCTGCTGCATAAAAATCCTCTTTAAAACATCTCCTTTCCCCTTCTCCTCCCCAGGAACAGCACTGTTCTGAACTCCAAAGTCATCTCGGTGACTGTGAAGCCATTTCCCCGCTCTCTCCTCACCCCTTTGGAGATCGAATTCTCCCACCTGTACAACGTAAGTGTTTCCTGGGACTGCACCTTCCCACAGCTGTGTTTGCTCCTGCAGGGCAGGAATGTGTCGGTGCAGGGAAGGAGGAGGGTTTTTCTGGGCTCCTGAGGTCTCTTTGCTGATGCAGAACCCCTCAATCTCCCTAAACACCGCTGAGGTCCTCGCCTGCCACCCTCTCATTGGTGTCCTGTTGTTGGTCACTGCCAAGGATGATTACAGGGATCAGCCTTCCAAAGCTCCCCTGCTCTGTGCTCCTTGCTCAGGCACTGCCAGGGCAGCAGGAGAGTCCCAGATTCACACCATTTCACTGTGGGAGATCACGGGAGGATAACTGTGCACTCACTAAAGGCTGCAACAACGACCTCCTTTGAGGAGGGAAAGGAGGGGGGGAAGGTTTTTTCCATTAATACTGGAGACAGGATTATTACTGTTGTGCTCAGTGCTTCCAAAAGTGGTCTAAAATCTCCTCCAGGCTCCTCTGCTCAACCCTAGGCACGTGTATGGGGTGGGCAGTTACACACCCCACAGCCCATTCCTGCTGTGGGGTTTGGAGGTCCTCCTGAGGCTCTTTGCTTTGGACTCTCCTGGAAGGGTCTTCCAAAGGGAGCTAAGGCAGCTGGAGTCAGTGTTAAACCCCTTCCAGGGGGCTTCAAACACACCTGAGGCACTCCTGCGGGGCTGGGGTTCTTCCCAGCACCGTGTCCCAAAAAAGCACAGGCTGTACTTGGTCCACTTTCCAGAAGGGAGCAGCAAAAGGATTCTGTGTGAGGGGAGGGATAAGGAGGAACATCAGTAGGGTGAGTCAGGAAAGATGCAGAGTCAAATCCTCCTGCAGGGATGATGATGTGGAACAAACTGAGACACGTTTTAGCCTTTGCTTTTCAAGGCCAGGCTGAAAGAATCCATTCAGAGGACAGAGATCCACGACTGTCCATCTGGTGCATCTCAGACCCACCAAGCTTAAGTTGTCCTGCAGTGGAATATGTCCCACATTTTTCATTCTGGTTGTTCCAAACACTCCCCAAACAGCATAACACTGATTTGTTTCTTTTTCCCCCCTCCTCTTGTCTTCTGCCAGGGAACCACCAACCAGACCTGCATCCTGTGGGATGAAAATGATGGGTGAGTCCTGTGGGTTTCTCTTTATTCTCGTGGGTCTGTTTGCTTTTTTTAGGTGGGATCATCACAATTTTAGCAGTGATGTGTCAGTCTGCCTCAGTCCTTGCTCTCTCCACTCTGTTTTCTCTTTGCCCTGGTGGGGAGTGTTTCTTCCTTCACTTCTTACTGACTTCTCTTTTAGTGCCCAGCCGAGCTGGGTCTTGTATTTAAAGATCTGCAATCAGGTGTTTTCAGAACAGTTCCTGAAGGGGCCCTTTGTGCTGAAAGCATCGTGTTCTTGTCCCAGGGAAACCCTCCAGGGTTCAGGCAGAGATGTTCCTGTTCCTGCTCACAGAGAGGAGTGTTTGCCATTCTTTTGATGCTTTGCAAAATCAGAGGCCACTGTTGCAAACCTGGCCTGTGGTGGTGAAGTTCAGGTGATAAGAACTTCATGTTGTGCTGCTGTGACAGGGTAAATTGATTTTTTCCGGGATTTTCCAGGGTTTCTGTGATGACTGGTGCTGTTTAAGAGGTTTGGAGTGATGTGATTGTGGTCAGCAGGGAAAAAAAAACCCAAAGAAATCCCAAGTTCCCAGAAAGAGTCAGGGCCATAAAATCCTATATTGGAAATAGTTATCAAAGAAAGAGTGTGCATCTTAGGAAAAAAAAAACAAACAACAAAACCAAACCCAACATTCTGGAAGTGAGCTCTTAAATCCTGAGTGAACTTGACAAGGATACCAAGTGTTTGATTTAATGGTGGTTTTACTTCATTGACTTTTGTATCTCAGTTTGAAGACCAGCCTGGCTCCTTCTGTGCCTGCAGTCCCTTTCTCTCCTTGAGATCTCACACATTTGGCACCTGCCTCTGCATTTATTATTATTATTTATTATTATTATCTGCAGCACCTGAGAAATGATTCCATCCTTCTCCTTTTACGCTCCATTAAGTAGCATACGCACACATAGGCGGGCAACGTGTTTGCAGGCAGCTCACCCTTCTTGATGGCCTGTGATTAATTTTGCCCCTGTGAGTGGATCCAAACAAAGCTGAAGGACCCAGAGGGTCTCCCTGCTTGTGAAATCACACCCATGTTGGAGCCTGGGGCAGAGCTGGTCCCCCTGGCTTGTAGTGAAGATGATTCCATCCTTAGAAGGCGGTTGAGTGCAGATGGACCTTCAAGAAATTAATAAAATCGCGTTTTATTTTGTCCCCTGTGTGCCAAAGAGCTGTAGGTCAGCACAGAGTGTTGTGTGTTGGTGGGACAGACTCAGGAGGAGTTGGCCTGCTCTCCTAAATCTGTTGTTTCTCCAGGCTGGAATGGAATTGAAGCACTTGTACACTAATCCAGTCCTTGGCAAGTAAGGGCAGAATTTGGCCTCGTCTGCACAGCATCTCGCTGGTTGTGTCGAGAAGGATGGAGGTGTTCCCCTGCCAGGCTCAGAGCTGGATTCAATTAGCTGTAGTGTGAGCAGGAAAAGAGCAAACTCCAGTTTGCAGGTGGCTGAATCTGAGGGCTGTGATGGCACTCAGGGTGGGCACAGACATCTGCCAGAGCTGGCACTGGCAAGTGCCTGGTAAGAGGCAAATGCAGGGTTGCCCAGTGCTCATCGTGGGTCGAGGGCTCTGAAGGCCGTTGAGCTGGAGGCAAAACGTTGTCCAGTTCAGCCTAATCACCTTGTGGAACCACGGGATGGTTTGGGTTGGAAAGGATCCTGAAGACCATCCGCTTCCAACCCGCTAGACCAGGTCACTCCCTGTCCTGGGAGCTATTCCTGCTCCATAGTCATGTTCCCGAGGCTTAGCAGCTTGTTTGGCTGCCTGGTGTCCCCTCTGGGAGCGCAGGATGTTGGGAATGCTCGCAGTCTTTAATCCCTGCACCCTCGTGGCATCAAAGAACGGGCTCCCAGCTCAGGAGCTGAGCCAGCAATTTCTTGGCACGGCTCAGTTTTCAAGGATGGATTCCAAAAATCCCCAGCAGATTGGTTGTGCAAATGTTGCTGCTGAGACTCCTCTATGTGTGTGTGTGTGGCTGGGGGGGGGGTGTGTGTGCTTTCCTGCAAGTGTTTTCAATCAACATTTACAATCTCAAGCAGTTGTGAAAAGCCCTAAATGCTGATGTCAGCCCATTTTGCCAGCAGGGATTGGAGGGGATGTTCCAAAACTAAAGCTGATCCAGTGATCTCTGGCAACAGGAGCTGCCAAGCTGTTTGTGCAGTGTTTTAAAGCTGATTTGCACAACGTTTCAAAGCTGATTTGCCACCGCTTCTGACTGCTGGGAAAGTCTAATGAAAGGCAAATTATGCAAAGCCAATTCTCCAGCCCTGAACGCTCACCTCGAACTTGAACAGCGCTCCGGGGCTGTCAAGGGCTTTGCAGTTCTGGGTCACAGCTTTGGGTGATTTCTTTCCTGCTTGGAGCAAGGATTTTTAGGCTTCACCCTGGACCTGTTGCCTGGTATGTGGCAGAGATCACGACTGGTAACTCTGGGCCAGGAAGCCCTGAGGTTCAGCCACACTTCTGTGTTCGCTGTCTTTGGTCCCATCTTCTCCCTCCTGCCACTCACTTCCTTAAATCAGAGGTTTTCCCACTGATCAGTCTCATCAGACGGGTGTGCAAGTGGGTGAATCTCAGGATGCCCCATCCCTGGAAGTGCTCAGGGCCAGTTTGGACAGAGCTTGGACCAACTGGTCCAGTGGAAGGTGTCCCTGCCCAGTGCAGGGGGTTGGAACGAGATGCTCTTTGAGGTCTCTTCCAACCCAAACCATTCTGTGAAATCCCATTTCCCATCTCTGGCAAATTGAGTGGATTTACAGGTTCCTTTCCCTGCCTGTTGCTGTGTTCCCTGCACAGCCCAAGCCAGGCTGTGAGGGTGTTGCTCAGAAGACACTGGTATCTCTTAAGCTTCCTCTCTTGCCACTCTCCGTGTTCCTGCTCCAAGGAGGTTGCAGATCTTGGTGACCCAAACCCCACCTGAACCCAGTGGATTTCAGCCCTTGGGGTCTGTGAGTGAACAGGTACAACGGCAGGAAACTCCAAGCCATCCTCATCTGAGAGCTCCTGCCTCTTCCTGCAGCTTTCCTGAGCTTTCAACCCCACCCAAACCACGCCATAGCTCCTTAAAATCCACGGGGCCGTGAAAGGTTGAACCGTCAAATTGCAATTAGAACAGACAATTAGCAGGTGACCATGTGCTTCCTCAAAGATGGAGATGTCAAATAGAGAATTAGAAAAAAAAAAAAAAAAAAAGAGGAAGAACCCCCAGAGTGTTCATTCATTTGCATTTAGATGGATGTTTAAGCTGGTACTATTAACAATGGATTTTTGATTTATTAATCCCAGCCCCTCTGAGTGACTGTGAGGTTTGTGGGTGGCACCTCTCCATCTCTTTTTCTCTTCCTCTTGCCCCCAACTCCTCAAACAAGAGGGGAGAAGATCAAGGGACTAATTTCTGTTGTGTTGGGGGCTGCAAGTGTGATTAATGAGCCGAGCACTGGCTGGGTAAATTGAAAGCTGAAATCAGAGAATGATTTGGGATTCTCTGGCTCTCCTCCAAGGGTATTATTCATCTGGAGTAATTATTAGCTGCTTAGCCCTGGTGAAGTGAATACCCAGGCAGGATCCAGCCTCCTACTCCTTCTTTCTCCTGCTGGAACAGGACAGAGGGAGTTGGTAGATCATCCATGGGCTTCAGTGTTCCTGTGTATCACCACATTTGTCTCCAAGTGGATCATTATGATATCTAGGCATTGTAACTGATCTTAAGAGGCCTCCCAAACCTTCAGAAATATTTGCATAAAAGCTTTTTGCTCTTGGAAGAGAAAGTGCCTCAGGTAACTGTGGTTTTAATTTAAGGACACTCTTGATCTCCCTTGGGAAAAATCATCTATTCCAGTAATTAAAGCCTTTAGCCTGTCCAGGAAATTCTGACTTCGCTGTTTAGGAAGGAGAGAGCACAGCAAAGTTGGGCCTGGAGAACAAAGCCAACAGTGCCTCAGCTTGCAGGGCAAGGCTAAACCACTTGCAAACTTAGAGAATCCTAAAGTAATGCTGAGAATGGCTCTGCTCAGGGGGTCTTTTCAAGCAGGGACTGCTTGGGGTGTAGGGTGCGTGTTGGTCCTTCCAGAGGATGGTTTATGGGGCTGTGTGGATCAAGGGCTGGCAGGGCTGGAGATGGTCACACGGAGTTACAATCCACAGGGAATGCTCTGCAGAGTCAGAGCAGGCTTGGGGGGGTGTTTTTTGTTTGTTTGTTTTGTCTGGAACAAGTCGTAGAAGCCCAAAAAATCATCCCAGAAGGAGCTACTGCCTGTCAGGCACCATCACTTTTCCGCAGGGTAAGTGTGCTCTTTGGGGTGTTTATGGTCCAGCCATCCCACGAGTCTTGCAGTGCAGCTGCTTTGCCTGAAATTCCTGCTTTCAGGGTGTCTAATCTGCAGACTCCAAAGCTGTCTGAATTCCTGGCTGCATGTCCTAACATGGTCACAGCCAAGTCACCACGAGGCAGCAGGAGGAGCTGAGAGCTCCGTGGGCTTCTCCCGAACTGCTGAAAGCCTCCGATGCTCTGGATGAAGAATAAGGCAGGAAGGGTTCTTTCCCATGCTTTTTGGGGCTTTATTGTGATCCCAGTGCTACTGGTCTCCACCTGGATTCCTTTGGAGGGAATGTACAGGTCCTTTTCATCCCCTGCCACCAGAAAAGTGTCACACAGGATTTGTCTTATCTACAACATCCCACAGACACGTTTTGCTCATCACAGCAGTTAATTCATCTCTCAGTGCCTGTCTTTTGAAGAAAAGCTTTCTAAAGTCAAGGAACAGCTTCCCTTTCCCTCTGTCCATCACCCAGCACATTAATGACCCTGCCAGAGCTGTAGATCAGGCAGTAACTCAGCTTGTCTGTGCTGGCAGAGATAAATGAGTCTCCCCAGATACAGACAGGAAGGGAAACACAGAAGCAGAGAACGGTTTGGGTTGGAAAGGACCTGAGAGATCATCTTATTCCACCCCCCTGCCATGGGCAGTGACACCTTCCACTAGCCCAGGTTGCTCCAAGCCCTGTCCAACCTGGCCTTGGACACTTCCAGGGATGGGGCAGCCAC